>JAIEZT010000441.1:32092904-32356539 GCA_019594935.1 Periophthalmus modestus
CCGCCCCAACAGCAATTCTGCTCCGTCCAAATGAAGCTCGTCGAGCTAGAAGCAGTTTCTGCGCCAATTGAGCCAAGAACTTACCCGATTATCATGGCAACCGAATATCCAATCTGGAGCGAGTCTGTTGAATGTTTCCACCCCTTCCACCCACAATCACTGGTTAGCAGGGATCGAGTCGCTTAGCAACGCTAGTCATCAAACCTGTGCTAACGCTAGCGAGCGACCTGCGGGGAAAAGAAGGCGCGCTGGGTCATTTGTCTGTTATTAATGTTCGTATGCTTGATTAGCAGACACATAGTGAACATAAACAACCCCGCAGGTAGTCAGTGGAGAAGCGGGTTAATCCTTAAAACTTTAAGACCAAACTGATGAGACTCATAAAAACTTGCAGCAGTTTAGAGAGAGGGACGACGTTTTTTCTAAAGTACAATGATTTGGAGCCAAAGTCGATGGATCAGAAGTCTGTCCCTGTACAATCCCTAATCGTCGTCCAGGTCTGATGCATAGCAAAAGACTAAGTTTAAATCTGTCAATTCTGTCTGAGCGTTGAAACGTCTTCACTCTTACAACGATTTGTCCAGATTTTGACAGATATTAAAACTTTGATCTTTTGTGATGGAGCCAGAAGCGCACCCCAGTTTCACTTCCTATTTGGAACGCGGCGGCTAGCGGGTTAGCTATGTCCCTTTATATAGAACAGTCTATGTGTGGATCTCAACCAAAGACTTTTACCTTTGGCACTTTCTGGATGGACTGCTGATATCTCCTCATTGGGATTGATCCTTTCGAGATGTTCCGCCGACATTATCTGCATCTGTTGGCTCTGTGTTTGTTAGGCCATAAAGTTAAATTTACCTGCATGATAATATATTACCGCTGAAAGTAATTATAGACTATAAACGGAATATTGAAACTCATTTATGCCACAGAGACAAAAACCCCCCCCCCCCTGAAGTGGAATTATCCCCAAAACTCTAAATGTGTGTTTTTTTTTTTTTTTTTTTTACCATATTATCCAAGCTGCAATAAATAACACCAAAAAGAAACGCTTTAGTACGTAGTTTGTATCTATAAAAGTCATAGAAGTTATTTATTTCAACCCTCTACAGCTCAAATCTCATCGTAATACAGAAAAATAACAAAATGTTTCCCACTAGTGCAGAGAGAAAGTCCCCACTATAAACACTAACTCCAAAACTATTGTTCCATTTGTCACATACTGAGCTATAACTGGATATAGTCGTTTAGCGGGCCTAGTTCTAGTTATTTACTTTTTTTCATTTTTTCTTCCCTCAGAGAATATTTGACCCGGGGCTTGACCTCCTTTGAACCAGAAGCTCTTGGAAACCTTGTTGAAGGAATGGATTTCCAACAGTTCTACTTTGAAAACTGTAAGTTGTTTTTTTTTAATATATTTAGTCAAACACAGCTGTACATAAGATTTCTGTGTAATCCCTCAGTCGTCCAGGTCTGATCCATCACAAAGAAAAATATGAAATCTGTCAACTGGACAAAACGTTTGTAGGAGTGAAGACGTTTCGCTGCTCATCCAAGCCAGGTCTTCAGTTCTGGTCAGTTTTCTGGATGAGCAGCCAAAAGTCTTCACTCCTACAACGTTTTGTCCAGTTGACAGATTTTTCTTTTGCTATGTTAGCCTATTAGCCTAAAACAAAGAAAACAATAGAGCTAGCCCAGGTGCTAAATAGGTGTGAAATCACTCATTAGGGCGCTTGAATAAGTAAGACTCAGGTACAACAGGTGTTTTTTAGTTTTCAGTGTCGTTAGCTCCTCCCTTCAGACAGATATAAGGCAGTGCCCAGCAGTAATCTGACCAGAAATGAAGAAGCGGCTTGGACAAGCAGCCAACGTCTTCACTCCTTCAACTTTTAGTCTAGTTGAACAGATTTAATTTGCTTTTACTCTGGATCAGACCTGGACGACTGAAGGGATTACACAGACCTTCTGCTGCTTGTACATAACCCGACTTTCTGTCCCTAGTGCTTAGTAAAAACAGTTAGAGCCGGTGCACACCACGATCTTGAACCCCCCTCACGTGCACTTGATCGGTGAAGACGCCGCCTGCATCGCGTACACTCCGCCTGACGCAGTACATGGACAGTCAGGGCCGGCCTCGCTCCTGGTCAGTCAGAGGGGAGACGCGCGTTGTGGCACCGCGTGACGCCAAGTGGCTCAACGTGCACTTCCACTGCTCCAGAGCCCCGGCCGCACCCGCTGCAGTGAACACGAGCACAGGTAAAGCACCGGGGTAAAGGGCTGGAACCATCACTCCCACTACATCCAGAGTCACTACAGGGAGTGTCTCTTTACAATTAAGGCAAGAGAAGTTTATTTGTACTGCCCAATCCATACACAAAGATAATTCAAAGTGCTTTACAGAATAAGAAAAGACATTCAAATCACCAATACAACAAGTCAAAACTGGAAATAATCATCATAAAATTAACATTCAAAGAGAAGAAGCAGAATAAAAACCTGTTTTCAGGCATAAGCACAGCTGGAAGGTGATTATAAACAATATCGTTTTCGTGAATAAAAAGGGTCGACAATAATCATTCGTGGCACTGTTTTATATAATTATGATAATACGCCAACAAAGATACCTCACATTGTGTCTCCATAATGTGCAGAAAAAACCTATTCTCCCTGATTATCTCTCCTCTGGATCACTGCCTGTTTTCACTTTAACAAAGTACAAAACTATAAGAGCTGTTTAAAATGGGAACCTTTCATATCCAGAGCATTTTTAACTGTCATGCAACATATAATTATCCTGATATATCGTTAATCGCAATTATTTTAGCCATTGATATAATCTTGACACCAGATTTCAATATCATCCCATGCCTCAGCACAGCTAAACAGAACTGTTTTGGAGCCGGATGTTTTCAAAACAAAAAAATAAAAAAAATGTATTACAAAGGCAATTGATACAGATATATTTACATTAATCATACTTGTTCTATTGTAAGACTTGTAAGTTTTTTTATCTCATTTAATACGCCTCTCTCATTTGGTTGATGGGACTTTGTGGGAGAAACGAGAAAAGGCGTCTCTTACCCGATCGATGTTTTCTTGTCACTGCTCTCGTTCGATCTCACACTGTCCCCTGTTTCCAAACTTTTTCTTGTGTCCATGAATTGAAGGACGTGATGGTGGATCTGCCTCCATACTCTTCTTCTTTATTTTCGTTGAGTCTGAGTCCTTGATTTACTCTCAGTGGACCAGGATACACACTGTGACTTTTCTGCATGGAACCCCATCTTTTAGGAGTTCATTTTAATTAATTTATTTATTTAATGCAACGACAGACACACATGTGACCATCATATACAGTAGTGACAAGTGTAGGTTATATTTCCATGATTTTGGAGGGGTTAGCTGGGGACAGCAGAGGAGAGTAATATACTAGTAATTCTTAATTTAGAAAAGACATAGTGAATGTAATGGAAAAAATTAAATATTTAAAAAATAATACTACATAAAAATTTCACACATAATAAATTATATAGTTATAATAAAATAAATATAAATATTACAAAAATAATATATTAAAAAAATAATTAAAACAAATAAATAAATAAAGAGTTTACAAGGCCTCTTTAATCAACAGGATGCCTGAAATACAAAAAAGCAATGTGATTAAAAACTTTTATACCCGTGAGTACAACAGAACAAGTCTGATTAATATTCCTGATCAATTGCCTTTATAATTAACTTTTAAAGTTGTGAAATTGACTTTATAGACGCCCTGTATTATAACTGTATTATTTTTCTGCAGCTTTGCCTGAACACAAAGCTACTTGGAGCATTTTATTCTCCGTGGTCAATTGGTCCCTGGATCCTGGATAAACGGATGGGGCCTCTTGGAAAGTTGATGTATATTTACAAAAAAAAAACAAAAAACAAAAGAGGGACATATTCATTTTTTTTTTTTCAATCCAAAAATAGTCTATAAGATCTAACGGTCTACTTAAAAAAAGCTTGAGTGACTGACCACACCGAGAACAGATCCCAGTCCAACTACAGTAGAAGACTTCAGGTGTGAGGATCTTCAGCCCGGACAGCCTGCAGAGGGTGCATGTTTCTAACGGCCACACGGGGGCGCCCTGGTTCTGTTCTCCCTGCCCTTCCTTCTTTATTTCACCCCACTCTTCTGAAAGTATTAACTATATCTATATACACACACCAATAATATAGATTTTATTGCAAGATACACCACACTTAACTGTAGTAGAGAGACGACTGTGGCTGGGTTTGAGTGGCACACGATGGGACTGTGGAAGTGTTGTCTGCGTTACACTTTGAGGCGTTTGAGGAATAGTTTGACATATCATATCATTTGTTATAACAGAGGAAATAGTTCATTAATGCGTTCCTGGGAAGATCTTGTTTTTATTTTTTACTCTTGTGCTGTGTTTTTGTCTACTTCTGTAAGGGTGTTTGAGTGTCATTTTTAAAAAGAAAGGGTTTTATTTAAAGCACTGTGTCCTTTAAATGTATTTATAGAGACGACTATGGAAAGGGAAGCGTGTTTGGGATAGGGAGCATGCAAGTGTGGCTATAGAGGCGTTTTTTGTTGTTAGTCTGAGTGTCCAAGTGTAAATACAGAAATGCATGCACACACGTAACCACACTCTGTCCCGATGCCCACGTTTTTAAGGAGAGACTCTGAGATAAACGTTAGACTGTAAAAACAAGCCTCAGCTGATCTGAAGTTGCAGAAGAGGGTGTTCCCTCTCTCACCGACAGGAGGCGCTCAGTTCTTTTTTTGCTGTCTGGACAATACTCCTTATTTGGTCGTGTGTATCTTTACGTGGGGCATGTCGTCTTTTTGACTTTATGGCTTGTACTGTTTTAGAGACTTGGGGCTGGATGCAGTTGTGTCTTTGAGAGATTGGATTTTCTGCAGCTTCAGATGTTACTTGTACTCCTTCTGGACTCCTCTTCTCTCCTCCTCCCCTCCTACCTCCTTTTGCAGTCCCCCCCCCCCAGGGGACTCTGCCTCAATGACCTCTACATCGTTTCTGGTCCCGTGTCTTGCTCCTGATGATGTTTCTGACTGTTCTTAGACGTATCAGTGTCCGTCTGTTGGCTTGCTGTACTGCGTGCGCACGTCTTGGCACTTTTTTGAGCATGTTTTTCAACGGGGAATGCACCACAACATGAGAATCTGGATTAAAAAGGCACATTTTGAGACTGAATAGGGGGGTACTGGGACCTCGGCAATCTAATGGCAATCAAAAAAGACATTGTCCTTCTGTTTGGTTGTGTGGTGTATGGTGTGGAACTGGAAAGAACTCTCTCGCCCACATGCGTTTTTTTTACTCTGCTTAACGTAATTACGCACTAAATGTAGATGTAAAACTCACTTTTGTCGCGTTCAATCATGGAAGCAAACACGTGATCAACATTTTCCCTTTAAAACAAAATGAACATATCCGCGTCAGGGGCGTGTTTTTTCACCGTGTAGTTCGTAGAAACGTGTGCGTGTGGATTTTTATTGGAACTGGGGCTTGCTGTGCTACTTAACTAAGCGCATGGTCACCGAAAAAGTAAATATTCATTGTGGAACATCACGAGTCACTGACAAAAAAAGGAAAAAGATCCATGTTTTTAGTGACGTGCCACGTGCCCAATCACGCATTTTACGCACCGCGATGGCGCTGATTCAGAACCACCAAAAACTTTGATGTTTTCGTGTCGTGGCGCTGGTCCAGGTGTGTTTGTCGCTGTGTAGAACAAATGTGCAAGTTGGTTTTGTTTGTTTTTTTTCATTACTTGTCCGCAGTCTTGTTTTTGGAGCAGGTCTGCTTCTCTTAATAGGATTTCTAAGGGAGGTCAAGATGAGATCCGAGGAGAATGAACAGGTGCATTGTGGGTTTGCCAAAGTATTCGGACAACAGGGGACCAAGAAAAAGCGATACTCATTAAAAAACAGATTTCTACGGATAAAACCCAAGCTTCGGGCTTTTTCAAATTGTATTTAACCAGTAGCTCATTTTTGCGCATTTGGCCACAGATGATTTTCATTCTACAACAGCGTCATTTTGCGTTTGCCTCCTTTGCACTTGTCATTTGATGTTACAGGGTATGCGCTTTGTCGCAGTTAATATAAGATATGTGACCAAATCTCCAATTAATTTCTAAACGAGAATTACCCAACTTTTCCAAAAAATCATTTTATATGGTCCCAAATACTTTGGCAAGTGTAAATTAAGTAAAAAGGGGGACCCGACACAATGATTTACAAAAGATCATTGGTAAATGTTTCAAATGTTATGCAGTTTTACAAACGGGAAAGGATTATGCATGTCTTTTTCACTGTTTACTTGATGAAATGGAAAATCTATGTTATTTGCATCCTGAAATGGCTCTGTTTGAGATAAAGCGAAGTATTTCACATGAAAACGCATAAAAAAGCAAAAGCCTTAGCTTGTATGTTCCCCTGGACCCTGGTGTCACGGGCGACTTACTCATGTCTCGGAGTTAAACATTGGATGCTGGATTTTTGCATGACCCATACAGTTAATAAAGTCATATTTAAAAAACCAGGGATGTTTGTTCTTCTTCATGGCTTTTATTTCAAAAACATTTGAGATTGAATATTGGTGCTGGTTCTGGTGTCACAGAACAAACAAACAAACCGCAATCTTAACATTTTAAAATAAACCAACAGACACAGATTTTGCAATTGATGATTTTAATAACATCAAGGGATTTGTTTGTAAAACCGGAATAGAAGAAAACGTCACAGCACTGGACAGGCATGGCCCAGTCTACAGTAACAATAATCTGTGCTTTTATTTAGGACTCAGGCTGAAACCCATCATGAATAATGTTTGGCAGGCAGAATGACTTATGGGATATTGTGTAAGTATGTAGTGTTTGTCCTTTCAGTCTCTTGCATCAGACCAATCACCTGACTCCATGGCTTTCCTTCCTCCTGATGTCCTCGACTCTGGTGATGTGATTGGTTTGATTGCTCCATGCAGTCTGATTGTTCATTCTGAGCAAGTAAAGGTTTTGTGCCAACATGCTTTTAAAATGTACAGCCAAACTGGATGGCTCTGGTATTATGGCTTAAGAGCAGGACAGAAGTGCTGCTGCTGCTGCTGCTGCTGCTGCTGCTTCCCAAGTTCCAGTCACAAAGTCCATGTGGAGATCCAGGGGGTTTTCGGAGTCCTCCTTTTGGCTCTTGTGAATATTGGCACTATAAACCTTTAGTGCAGGTCAAATACAGCGGCAAGACAATCTGCCTCAACTTTACAAACAAAACACCTGATTTTCTTTAGCGCCTTTCCACTTTCCTTGATTCAAGGAAGAAACAAAAACTGAACAGAGAAGGAAGTACTTTTCTCTACTAAATGTTTACATACAAAAACCCGGACATATACAATCTTCTCAATGGAGTCTTTAGTCTAGAAATCTTCAACACACAGCTCCAAGGCCACCTTTGTCTTTAGATTCCAGGCAGGCCAGAAAGAGAGAAAAGAAAGAAGAGAAATAAGGAAAAAAAAGAATAAGCAAAGTTAGAAAAGTTGAGTAAGGTTACAGTTTAGATGAGGGATAGAAGCCTGGAGTTACATGCAGCGTCAAAGGAGGCGAGGATTTGAGCCGAGGGCCAAAGCTAAAGCCAAAGCCAAAGCCATGCAGGGACTGGGAAGCACAAAGGAGGGACTGTGTGTTTTCACTGGTAAAACACAGGGGAATGTCACCTTGTGGAACAGCGGGAGGATCTGACCGGGACAGCAGCTGAGATTTAAGGGGTATTTAGAGGGAAAGGGTTTGACCAATCAGAGGAGGAGGTGCTGGGGCCCATATGCCATGCTGGACCGTCCCGTCAGGCTCTGGACCCGGCGCTCCGTGAGACAGTAGGCGACAGACAGGGACAGTGAGGGGCACGCGGTTTACAGAAGCAGGATGGATGACATCTGTTACACCATGTTTAAGGTTCCCATGGAGACAGGACCCCCCCCGACCCCCCCCCCCCTCCACCCGTTTAGCTCCGCTGGCCCCTCCCACTGCGCAGCACACACACTCACCACACGCGCTCAGCATGGGAGCGCACACACTGGACCGGGGGGCGGGTGTAGCGGCCTGACTGGGCTCCCCGCTCCGGCTTTTAGACTTTCTGCCCTCGACATCTGCAGGACAAAGGCAACGGTCACGTTACATCTGTATGACCCCGATTAAAGTTAAAATAAAAACAGAACAAAGAAGCTGAAATAATAATAAAATAAATATACAAACTGAAAGTACTTCTAGCATTGACACGCAGAGCAGTGCTCGTCATATGAAAATATAAATAAATGTTTACAATAATCTGTACATCTCAAATATATACCACCCATCACTGATGCACTGGTTTAACGTTTCCCATGATGCTTCATTCCCAAAATATTTGCAATGAAAATCTGATGAAGCGTTTCCAAAATGACCAGCTCATATTTTGTGACTTTGTGAATGAACTCGTGGCATTTTTCATCACCCAATGAAACATCCACCACAAAGAAAATACAGAAAAGTGACAAAATAAAAACAAAGTTGACCCCCATTTTGATTAAAAAAATCAAAATGACTCTTTGAACAGTTCATAACAAAGCCATGCAGTTTAGCGCGAGGAACAAAAGCTGTGAGTGTGAGCTAAAACAAACAAAATGGACACATTTTCCTTCATATTTGCCAAAATGTTTCTGGATAAAATGCAACAAAACTGAAGAGACACCTCACAAAACACTTACATAACACCAGAGAAAGCCCTTTACATCATGCTCGTCTGTGAACCAGTTTCTAAAGAGGGAAACACAACAGTAAACGATGGACACATTATTCCCAAATGAAGTGAACAAAAAAAAAAGGAAGTGACAGTCCCCACTCCAACAAGAAGCCCCCCAGTGTCGGACCATCATGCATCAGTGTTTGTGAGCGTTACACACAGCCGTACTCGTACCACAGAGCCTGCTCCTCTGGGCTCACGGGCTCGTCTGAACTATGACCCTGCTCATACCCCCGGCTCTGGGACGCAGGGGCGGAGCTGTGGGACAGGGGGTTGACGTGGGCTTTAGGGGGGCGCTGATGTTACTGACTAAAGTAGGATTCAGGGACAGGAAGGGCAGGTTTTTAGAGGAGGAGTCACTAAAGATGGAGTCCATGAACACAGACTCCACAGTGAACGAGGGGCCCAGGAGCGACTCTAGGTTGGAGAGCTCTGGGTCGTCCAGGCTGTGGCAGGGTAAGCTCAGGGACTTGGGCAGGGGGGCGGCGCTGCTGTTTGGGTGGTACTCACTGGGGGTGGGCTGGGAGCGCAGTCCGCGCCTTTGTGGGTGGTGTCGGAGGGGACGCGTCCACAGACACAGGCTGTCTGTTGTCCTTGGACAGCATGTCGTGGATACTGGTGCGGCGGGTGGTGCCCTCGGCGGTGGAGATGACGCTGCTGGCCCGGGGCAGGGTGGAGGACGTGGAGTCCAGGCGATCGGAAAACAGACAAGGCTTTGGTCTGAGTGGAGAGGCGCGGGACAGTGCCCTTCACGCGGGTGCTCTCAGCCTTACGCAGAGCAGGGGCGTCCCGGCTGAGCTGAGGACCTGGGGGGGCGCTCTGACCCGACAGGAGCGGCTCGCCCGCTGGACGAGCGGAGGATCCCTTTGCCTTTGTGGCGGGACGCTCCTTCACTCCATGATCAGAGGATGTGGAGAGACGAGGAGAGTCCACTGTGAGGTTCTCCTGACTGCCGACTGCACATGGACAAAAGGTCAGAAGGTCAAAAGGTCAGCTGTAACAGTCTGTAATAAAGTGTATGTTGATACAACACTTCACACTCACCTCTGTCGGGTCTATCCCCTCGTCAAGGAACTGCTGCAGGGACACCACCTCGCTGCTGGGGGAGCCGTTCTTCCTGATTTGGGCCTGTCCCAGGCAGGCTGTGGTGGAGGGGTCCAGGGACCTCCTCAGCTGCAGGGGGCTCTGGTGGGAGGTGCGTGACAGGGAGGGCTGCTGCACTGGACTGCTACCACTGCTGGACCACACGTCCTTGGTCCAGACTCAGGCTGAACTCTCCACGCTCTCACTGTGGGGCCGGCTCATGCTGCCGTTCAGAGTGCCTACAACAGAGTTACATGAGATACATGACATATAATATTACATATTACTATAGTACATTTAGAGAGAGTTCAAACAATATTAACTGAACAGCAAGTGCCTTGAATGCCACATTCTTAGAATATAAGAAGAAGACAGGACATTTTGGGCTGAGATGAATTTCGATTGGATATAAATGGTCGATGGTTCATGCTGTGGTGAAAAGAGGAGGGGGTTGGTGGAGGTGTTAGTGTGTGAGGAGCGTACCTTTGGGCTCCAGGGGAGAGGTGAGGTGAGAGTTATTGTTACTATTACTACTGGTCCTGTTGCTACGGAGACTGGAGGGTCTGGAGGCTGACGACACAAACACACAAACACACACACACACACTGTGTTATATACAGTTTACAGTTAGAGGTATTCACAGAACAACATGCACCAACACAAAGGGGCAGTTTGAAGTGAGGCCACCCGCTGGGGTAGCAGATGGTTCAGGACAGACAGAGGGACAGTGGCTCAGAGCCAGAAACGGCCTAAAGAGCCAACAACAAGGACACTGCCACCAGAGACGTCCAGAACACAGCGAGAACACAACGAGAGAACGCAACAAGAGAACACAACGAGAGAACACAACGTGAGAACACAACGTGAGAACACAACGAGAGAACACAACGAGAGAACACAAGGAGAGAACACAGTGAGCGAACACAACGAGAGAACACAAGGAGAGAACAGAGCGAGAGAACAGGGCGAGAGAACACAACGAGAGAACACAAGAGAACACAACGAGAGAACACAACGAGAGAACACAACGAGAGAACACAGTGAGCGAACACAACGAGAGAACACAAGGAGAGAACACAGCGAGAGAACACAGCGAGAGAACACAACGAGAAAACATGAGAGAACACGAGAGAACACAGTGAGAGAACACGAGAGAACACAGTGAGAGAACACAACAAGAGAACACACTGAGAACACACCGAGAACACAGCAAGAACGCAGCGAGAGAACACAACGAGAAAACACAGATTTTGCAAGAGAAAACCTGAGTCCTGATAAATGTGACACTGAAATATATCAATTAAACTACACTACACTTACACTATTTTCTGATCTGTGTTATAATGTAGTTACCTCATCAAACATAAAACCTGAAGTTCTGTTTTATTTCATTCACCATGTTAAACACACAATCGCTCAAACAAAAAAAACACGCTGTTCCCATCTTGTGATGTCATGTGGTAATACAGGAAGTGCTTCATACACCTTGACTAGAATCATCTGGATCATTTTCAGCCCTTGAATTGCCTCTACTGACACAAAAAGTTAAATTTAGCTGTTAACTTGAAAACGTCCACATCACAAAGTGGAACAGAGCATTTTGAGCTTTGGAGATGTTACAGACTAATAATAAAGAGTTACTCAAACACATGAGAATGAAACAAAACACAACTCCAGGTCTGTTTTTGAGAGATTCTAACATCATCAGTGTGAGAGTCTGTACATCCAGACTCTGACTCAAACTCTGTCCATCAGCTGCACGTTCACCTTTCTGACGTTGCAAAAAGCCCTGACCTCATGTCTGCTGCTGTTAAGTGCTGCATGAGACACTTCCTCTGGGCTCCACAGAGGAGGAGGAGGAGGAGGTGATGGGCTCTGATGGACATCCTGGACTCACTCTGTGCATTCTGGGAACTCATTAGTAATATACAGACAGATAGTTTTTAAAAGCAGCGCGAGGTAATGTCGCTGCAGGAGCCTAACTTAATATATCTGTCTATCTATATATATCTCCATCTGTCTCTCTCCATCTCTCTCTCTCTCCATCTCTCCATCTCTCCATCTCTCCCTCTCTCCCTCTCTCTCCATCTCTCCGTCCATCTATCACAGATCTTTTCATGTGAGAATCAGTTCATGTTCATATCTGGGTCATTAATGCTCCAGTGGCAAAGAGTCGTCGGGCTGACTCAGAGCCGTCGGGCCGATTCAGAGCCGTCGGACTGATTCAGAGCCGTCGGGCCGATTCAGAGCCGCTGCCCTTGATATCATTAAACCTGGAGCTGAGTCAATTCGACTCTCACTCAAGGCTCAGCACCAAAAACGGAACAAAAGAGCCAGAAAATAAAGAAGGGAGAAGGTTTTTGGGAAGAGATTCCGGCTCTCTCAATCCGGCTCTCCAGAAGGTCGCCCGACTCCCGTTTGAATCAAACACAGAGCCTGAACCTGCAGATCTGTGCGGATGTCCTACCTTGACTCTTGGGATCATCAGAGGAGCCGGCCACATCCTCACAGGAAGCATTATCTGTGATGAAAAACAAATCATTCTGAGAGTTTAAGAGGAACCATGTCGTAAACTGTGTCTGAATGTCCCCCTCACCCCCTCACCCCTGACCCCCGATTCACTGCACAGCCCTGCCCTCTAGTGGACTCTGTCGTGCACTCAGCCTCTCTCTCAGCCTCTATCTTCAACTGTCTCTATATGTATATATCTCTACCCCCCTCGCTCTCTCTATACATACTCCTCTCTGTCTAGCTCTCTTTTTATCTATCTCTCCATCTATCTGTCTCTCCCTCTATCCATCTCTATATCTCTCTACTTATCTTTCTCTCTATATTACTCTCTACCCCTCTCTCTAGCTCAGTATCTCCTAATCTATTTCTCTTTATCTCCTCCTCTCTCTATTTCTCTTTATCTCTCCCTCTCTATTTCTCCAACTCTCTCATCTATCGCTCTCCATCTTTCTCACTATCGCTCTCTATTCATCTCTCTATCGATCTATCCATTTCTCTCTACCTCCAGCTTTCTCTATCCACTTCTCCATCTCCATGTCTCTCTATATCTCCACCTCTCTCTCTCTCACTCTATCAGTCTCTATATCTCTGTCTCTCTCTATCCATCCCTCTCTATATATCTCCATCTCTCACTCTATCCATCCCTGTCTCTCTCCCCCTATCTCTATCTCTTTATCCATCTCTCTGTATCGCTATCTCTCTGTCCATTTCTCTATATCTCCAGCTCTCTCTCGTTCTCTCTATACCTCCATCTCTCTCCACCTCTGTATCTCGATTTCTCTATATCTCTACTTCTCTCTAATATCTCTATCTCTCGGACACTAACAACAGCATGACCCTTAAACAGCGCCCCCTGCAGGGAACAGCGTGGACATCCACACACAGCCATTTTGAAGATTCGCTCGTCTCTTCACCTTTGACCCTGATCCGGAGCTTGTTCCTGCCGTGGCCAGCAGAGGGCAGTGTAAGCGCCTCACAGTCGATAGCGTTGGACGACAGAGCCAGTTCTTTGAGTCTCTGACCGTTGCGTCGTGTGGAGCCGGTGGAGTCCAGAGATTCTCCTCCGTCCAGATTATCGATGCTGAGCGCCCACTGCGCCTCAGGACCACCCGCCACCGCCATGGTCTGCAGCAGGTCGTTCATGGCTGCACCGAACCCAGGAAGAAACAAACAACTTAGACTCAGGTGAATAAAGAGTCACATTTTTTGAGGGGGGTTGTTTTTTGTTTTTTTTTGCCCTACTGGGACATTTTGGTTTATTTTGTGGCTTTATGATAAGATTTGAGCCGTAAAAGTTTAAATTATTAACTTGTACGGTTCATTACAGATGCAAACTTAGTACTAAACTGTTTCATTCTGCTGTTTATTTACTGCAGCTCGTGGTTTTTTAACAATATTGTAGATTTATAATAGTTTTCGTGGTTTAAATCTGCTCTTGGCATAAATGAGCTTCAATTTTATCGTTTAAATAGTTAAAATGACAGGCCTGATTGGAACAGCTCAGTACTTTAACTAAATATATTTACTTATTATTTACTTATACATACGTTAACTCTCATCTTTGGGCTCCGATTATGAATTTGAATGAAAATTACCTCAAAAATGTAACAGTTTGAGCTGCATGTGTGCACAATAACACTGATCTTACGCTGTGATCATCATAACAGAACAACAGAACTTATTTTTTATCTGTTTAATGCAAACATCAAGTGCAGGTTTATTAGACAAAGTGCATCGGGAGTCGAAAACACGATGTCTAAGGAACTGTGAGATGAAAATGTAACTGCAAAGCATGAACACATGAACATGCACAACCACTCCAGGCGGCGGCAGCAGCAGCAGAAGCAGCAGCTTTGTCTCCAGCCGCAGAAGAAGAGACCTCAGAACGAGCAGAATAATAAGACGAATGGATCTGGCTCAGAGGAAATACACAAGAGAACGTCCGAGTTCATTTGAAGTCGTCTGGAGAGAGCAGCCTGGCAGCGGTTAATGTCGATATGAGTTTTAAAAGTCATGCTGTGACCGAGATGAGCGCACACACACACATGAAAGGCAGTCAAACACACTCACTGTCAAATCAGACACACACACACACACACACACACACATACACACACACACACGGCCTTTCATACCATAGACTGTATAAAGAAGTGGACTGAGTGAGTGCGACGTCACCCACAGCGTTCTGCTCCAGTTAAACGAAGCTCATCGAGGCTAGAGCAGTTATAGCGGTGAATTTCAAGCCGGTTTCCATATTTAGAATTCCGTCTGCGAGTATCATAGCAACCAAAGAGCCAATCAGGAGCGAGGCTGTTGAAGGTAGCACCTCTTCTCGCCCGCACCGCTGGTTTTAGCAAGGAGCGGGTCAATCATAACGTTAGCGATCACGATTTGGGGGAAAGAAGGATCATGTAGAGGGTTTATACGAACATTTAAGACTAAAATCATGAGTCTGACAGCAGCACTTACAGAGAAATGGACGAGCTTTTTAATAGAAAGTGAATTGGAGCCAGAGTCGATGGAGCTGAAACACGCTCACGCTCACTTCCTGTTTAGAACGCGGCCGTTAGCGGGTTAGCGGGTTAGCGAGTTAGCCATGTCCATTTATATAAACAGTCTATGTTTGTGAACACACCACACACTCTGAAACACTTCTTATCGACTAAAGGAGGAAAAAGAAGCTTAACTAAATCTTAAAAACTGTCACAGCCAGAGAGCGCCGAGGGCAGTCTGGAGCACGAGGTCACGATGGGTCAGTGACAGTTTGTCTAAGTGAAGGCAGCAGGCGCAACCCACAAGAGTGAATCTCACAGGAAGAAAAGCCAAGAGCTGGTCACTGAAGAGATCGATGTGGAGACGGTTTGGTTTGTGGGACTTGACCTGACGCCTTATTTTCAGTGTTATCACTTTAAATTCAACCCAACTGTGCACAAATATGTTTTCTATAAATTGCATATAGTTTTAGATTGAAGTTGTGTTTCATATTTTGGTATTTTAATAAAAAAAAAAACACTAAAATGTCCCACGGTGTGACTGTAACACTTTCATTTAAATAACTCTAGAGTGAGTCTGTTGAGTCAGTTCATTAAGGTAGATTTACAACATTTAATAAAACGACACCTTTAGGAAGCTTAAACGAAGCTTTTAATGTATGTCCTAATGGAAGATGCTCCTTTTCGAGCTTATTTAGGATCAAATTTGTAAAATGTGCTTTAAGTTGACCTGACGAATGTGCTCGAAATGAAAATGAAATCTCTACTTTAAAGCTATAAAAGACATAGTAACTTGTTTCATGCAGTAATCCAAAGTGCGTCCTGCAGTGTGACGCCACATTTTTAAAGAGACAGTTACACAAAATCCCAGAGCGCCCCCTGGAGCGTAAATGTCAGATGACCTCCTGCTGGTTTAAGGGTTACATTTTCTTATTTTTGTAAAAATGCTTCTTTTCTGTGCAGTGTGACGGCTGTATTTATTAAGAAAAATAGCATTCTAATTGTTAAAAATATATTCTTCACAATGGGACAGTTGCATAATTATTAAACTTGCACTAGAGATTAATTATATAACAAATGTGTAGTGATAATAGTGAAAAAAGTTTGTACTGTAGTGTAATCCAAAGAGACTCCTGCTGTGGTACATGAAAATCCTGCATTTAAAAAGACAGTTACACAAAAACTAGAAGGGGCTCATCTAACATGTATGCACCAGGGGGCGCTCTGGGGTTAAAGCTTTAAGATACAGGTCAAAATTGATAATTATACTTTTCTTTTTTTTGGTAAAATCAAACTTCAGAACATGCACTTGCTCAATGTCAAAGCTGTGAGGTGTGACGGCTGGATTTCCTGAGAAAAATCCCATTATACTTAAAATGACAGTTACATAATTATTCATCTTAATTAGTCATTTATTTGAGGTCACATCGCAGGGCAGGTTCAAACGTCTCAAATTAAAAAGAGAAACACAGAAAATTATGTAATGTTTGTGAAAAAGCTCCTTATAATTAGAACAAGTGGAAATTATTAGTTTTGGGGATTTTGGGGAAACGTCGCACCGCAGGACAGAAAAAACACCCCCAAAAACGTCAAGTACCCAGGTAAAAGTAAAGTTTGTTCTAAGACAGTCGTGTCCTGCCACACTTCTCTGGATTCAATGACCATTTCTTTTTCGTTTCTCCTGGAGTGAGAGTGACACAGGAAAAGCAGCGGCGGAGGAGGAGAACTAGCTTAGCGGCTAACGGAGGGCTTACACATGGAGCGCCGGTAGATGGCCTTGGCTTTGTCTTTCTCCTTGGATCTGTTCCTCATGAATGGCAACCTTTTTAGAGCTGTCGACGTGAAGCAGGAGACAGACAGATGTGAGACAAACGACAAACAGGGTGCAGGGAGAGAGTGCGAGGAAGGAAACGGAAAAATCAAAGAAGAAACAGGGCAGAACAGAGGGATATGGTTAACGTCGTCACACAGAGAGGGACAGACCTGAATCCACAAATCCACAGACACAAATCGTCATGGAAACGTCTCAAATCTCTATAAACTTGGACTATGCATGGTCTAACAATCAAAATGGACTCGTACATTTATCATTGGGCTTGTTGCTACACAGTACGTCTCCATCTACAACAGGACAAACATGGACTTGTTCTGTTTGCACACAGTCACCATCACACAGCCCAATGGAAATGAACCATGGGAGATGTTTTTTCTGCATTACCGTTTTTACACAACACAACTACAACACATCAGGATGAAACACACAGGATGTTGAGTATTAAAGGGTGCGATTCAAAAATACATGATACTGATTTCCCAACTGTAGAATCAACTAAACTATTGTAACGAAAACAGGTTTTAATCGTAAAAAAAAAAAGCTAAATTAATGTGCAGTAGGGATGTCAGGATAAAGTGGTTTTCCAATTATTGTGAATATTTATGGTTGGATTATCGTTGTCACGCTTGTTTCACACACAAACCCTGCATATTTAGGCTGCGTTCTTCTCTATTCAAACAGAAAACATGCTGTTCCACCTTATGATGTCATCATGTGGTGATACAGGAAGTGCTCCACTGTGTTTTTAAACTCCATACACCTTCACTAGAATCATTTGAATCATTTCAGCCCTGGAATTGCTCAATCTCTACAAAACTAAAGGTAAAAGGAGCTGTTAACATGAAAAGTACCACTTTATGACATCACAAGGTGGAACAGAGCATTTTGAGCTTTAGAGATGTAGACAGACTAATAATGATAAATCCTCAGTCACATGACATTCAACTGTCAGCGCCGCCACATCAAGCCTCTGGGGCCAGATGAAACACTGAGGTCAATTTCCTTAGATCTTTTTGTTTTTTTATTTGCTTTTTGATCAATAATCGTGAATCTTAAAATTACAATATTTTTCCTCAAAATAATCACAAGTCAATCATTTTAGATTGTGACTAGGGATGGGACGACAGGGGACAATAATATCGTTTATCGTGATAAAAAGGGTTGACAATAATCGTACATGGGACATTTTATATAATTGTGATAATCGCCAACAAAGATAATCGTCACTGAATGTGCAGAAATTTAAAAAACTTATTATTATTGTGATATAATTCGCAATTGTGACATCCCTAATGCTCAGTAAATCAAAACATAAAACCAAAAATACAAACCTAAAACCCACAGTGAATTGCACCTTTTAATATCTATGGATCTATGTGTAATGCAGCTCCTGGTGTTTGAACAGCTGAACTGCACAGATTAACAAAGTTGACACAAAGCCGCCCTGAATCTGAACTATTCATGGAAACACATCTAGAGCAGGTCAACCTTGGGTCATTGTGCAGTGCAAAGCAAAACTCTAGAACCACTGACGATGGCAATGGACTCACGAAAACATGCCCCGAAAGACTGGAAAGAGGGGTCAGAAGCCCCGTCCAAACTCATCATACCATTGGTGGAACCCTGCACTTGGGCATGAGGCTGCTGCCCTCTCCTCCCTTATGAGAGATAGAGAAGCAAAGGAGGAGTTAAGACGAGTCCACTGCAGAATAAACTCGATGAAAGGGCCACTGGTTAAATGTAAAACTGTTATTGCGCTGTTCAGTTACAAAAAACAGAGCGATTCAGCTGTGGAAGGTAAAGAAATAGGACATTTTTAGGTATCTGTCCTTCACTTAGGTACATTTTACAGAAGATACTTTTCACTTTTCCTTCACTACATTTGAGAGCAGTATCTGTACTTTCTCCTCCACTACATTTTTTTAACAGGTCTGAAAAGTAAAAAGTACTTTTCATATGATTTGCGGGAGTATTTTTACCATGTTCAGTAACATCCCGACTAAAGTTTAAGAGTTTAAGAGCTTCGGCTTTGAGCAAAACTATAATATATACACAAAATTTATAAGAACAACTAAGAAATTGATTCGTGCTGTTGCTATTGATCAAAATGCGTCTAATTTTTAATCAATATCATTACATTTACTTTCACTTTTTACTCTTTAAGTAAATTTTTAAACAGGAACTTAGGACAACAGGAATACTTTTACTCAAGTCGTTTTTTCATGTGATACATTTACTTGAGTCACTTTTTACCTCTGTATCTGTACTTTTTACTTAAGAAACCTGAAACAAAGCCACTCCACTATCTACAGTCTCAGAAACTACTATATACTGATCAATTATATCACATCTATAGTTATATAAAGGTTAAAATCGACACTATAAGAGTAATCTTTTGAAATATTCATGATTTCAATAGCTCACTGTGTCTCAAAGCTAATGCCAACTTCTAGTCAAAGCATAAAATATAAAATAAACAACCTTTACATTTAAAAGTAATTAAAATTAAGACAATGCAATAGTTTTTATATGTAGATTACTTCAGTTTGTGATGTTTTAAGATTAAATATACCTCAATATTTGTTCTTTTCTACAGTTTCCTAAAGATGTCACCTCTTCTGTTTAGTCTTTAGACATTCGCTCTCAAGTCTCTATCCACCGTCTTATCTTTAAATACTGATTAATTTTAGTGAGACTCTGCAAAAACCTCATAGAAATACAACTGGACAGGAAGTAGTGACGCTAACAGTGAGGTCGCCGGGCGCTGTGGTGCACAGAGAGAAAGATCTGTTACTGTAACACTTTCTCACTCTGTCTGTAGACGTATGTTATGTTTTATTAGTACTTAAGCTGTACTCACTGTTGCTCCTCTTCTGAGTGAGCGTGTCGTCCAGAGAGTTGGTGCCGGAGCCGATCGAGGAGCTGTCCTGACTGTCCAGGGGCAGAGCCAGACCGTCCCCTGACTCTGAGCGGGACGGGGTCAAAGTGAGCGAGCGCATCCTCTCCCTCTTTGGTTTGATCAGCTTCCTCATCTTCAGAGTGATCCAGTTTCCACGCCTGGAAATGGTCACATGGTAAGTGGTCATGTTTGAAATATTCACCTTCAGCCCCGCCCACTTTTGCCTCTTTTTTCCGTGTCTATGGCGAAATGAGGGAAAGTTTCGCTTCAAAAATCTGATAAACTGTGTGTAAAAAGTTCTCTGTTTATGTGGCCAACACCTCACGATTCTCTGGAGGCTTTAAAACGGCTCTGTCCCAATATCAAAATCACCAGCCCCATACAACATAATACAACCCAAATGATGATGGTGGATCAGATTTTTGCATCATTTTGCCAGCCTAGAAAGTTAAAACACACTCAAAAACACGTAACTTAAGTTGGTTCGTACCTGCGTGGAGGTGAGGGGTCATAAAACTTATACTGGTCCATTATCTTCTCCTCAAGTTTCTCTTTCTGTCTCCTCAGCTCGTTCAGCTTGTCTCTAAGATAAACCAAGTACAGCTCAGATTAATGTTTAAATCTGCCTGTGTAAGCATGTAACGAAGAGGTCAAAGGTCAAAAGCAGCAGTTACATGTATTGTCTTTGCTCCACGTGGAAGAGGTCCTTGCTCTCCATGGTCTGCTCCAGGAGAGTGCGGTTCTGCAGCATCAGGGTCTGGATCTGGTCCAGCAGGTGACGGTTCTCCTCCTCCAAGTTTCCCTTTAACTGACTCAACAGCTGAAAATCAAAACAGATATTAAAAGGTCTCGCAAATCCTTACAACACAGCTGGAGACGGGAGGGTCATAGTTAAGACAGCTGCATGTAAACACGAATGAGCAGTGTTTGAGGAGAAGTGGGTAGAGCAGCCAAACTTTGATCTCAAGTAACAGTAAGCTGACTTTAAAGGTCCTAGATTACGCAAAATTGACTCTAGTGAGCTTTAAGACATGTTAGGTCATCAAAAACACACCTGGAGTTGTGTTTTAGTTAATTCACATGTTTGAATAACACTTAATTATTAGTCTGTACATCTCCAAAGCTCAAAATGCTGTTTGACCAGTAGTTTTCGTATTAACAGCTACTTTTCACGTTTTGTTCAGTAGAGATCGGCACTTCCTGTATTACCACATGATGACATCACAAGGTGGAACAGAGTGTTTTCTGTCTGAGAGAAGAACTCAGCCTAAATCTGCAGGGTTTTTGTGTTAAATATGTGTGAATGAAACAAAACACAACTCCCGGTCGGTTTCAGATCAGAAAACAGTGTAATATCAGCCGTTTAAAGCCCTTTTTTTGGAGTGATTCGTGCATGTTTGAGCTAGCTTTAATCGCTAATTTTCAAGACGCCATTTTGCAAATCAGCTCCTGTTTTCACTGCCTCTGGTACACGCCCACAGTGACGTACTTTCTTCATTCTCCAGTTTTATTTTCTTAATACATGCAGGATTCAGCAGCGTTGCATAGTCACTTTGGTACAAGTGAAAAAAAATCTGCTGCTCGCTGATTTGATCTGGAGTTATCCACCGGCTCTTTGTTGTGATGACGTTTACAGCAGCGTCAGCTCCAATCGGGCACCGCAGTTTTCTAACACGGAAGTCAGCGGCCTTGTTTCTTTTATCAAGGCGTTTTACATGAATATTGTGATTTAAAATGTCCAAATTATAACATAATAGTCCATGAGTGTCATAGATTAGAGCTACAGACACAGGCACACAGGACTGCTTTAAAATCAATTACTCAAGTAGAAGTAAAAGTGTTGGGAGAAACGACTTACTTGAACTCTGAGGAACTGTTTGGACATAAAATGCTTCTAAAATATGGTTTATGAATTAATATTATGGGACAGATAAAACATTTAATGATGGAGAGATTCTGGAGTTTCCAAAGAATCATATTTGAAAGGGTAAAAAGTGCAAATGTTCAGATTGTTCAATATCATCAACATAAATCTTTTCTCACTCATAGATTTCCTCATAGTCGGAGTAAAAAAGTTACTTGAGTCCCTTACCTCACACTGGTTGGTGAGTTTGGTGGATGTAATGTCCAGTTGTTGATATTGCTCCTTCAGTTTGGAGAACTCGGCCTCCAGTTTGGTCTGTTCCAGTTTGGCGCTGTTCAGTTGGCTTTTTATGTTTTTGTGGTCGAGCTGCAGAGTCTCATTGTCCTTCATGAGCTGCTGATATGTTGTATTGAGTCTGAAACAAAAGCAAATGATATGTAGGCGACAGTAGCTCAGGTGGTAGGTTTGTCTGTGTGCACTGTGTATGAATGTGAGTGTGAATGGGTGAGTGGTTCGTTGACGTAAAAATGTGACGATTTACCATTTACCAGTACAGACATTTTGTAAAAGCATCTCTTAGGGTCAAATGAAACCGTAGTGTGCTGTGTCTGCATAAAATGTCAGTCTTTTCTGCTTGTGAAGGTGTGAAATCCGCTTATGAACTAATCACAGTGAATAATTAGGATGCGAGGAGGAATGTGTTAAGAAAGTGAGGAATACACAACCACGACAAACAGCTTAACATGAACTAGCTCTGTTTTTCATATTTTTAAAGAGTAAAAATCAGCTACAACCATAGACTATATAAAGAAGTGGACTTGAGTGAGTACGACGTTACCCACAGCGTTCAGCTCCAGTCAAATGAAGCTCATCGAGGCTAGAGCTGGTATAGGGGTTAATATGGAGCTGAGTTACATATTTGGAATTTGGACTGTGAGTATCATAGCAACCAAAGAGCCAATCCAAAGCGAGGATGTTGAAGGTAACGTCCCTTCCCACCCACACCACTAGTTTAGAGCGGAAACTTGTCCACGCTGTCAATCAAACCTGTTGTTAACACTACCGGGAGCGACCTCAGGGAAAGAAAACGCCTGATTTGTCTCTTATTAATGTTCACATCTTGATTTAGAGACACACTAGCGAAATAAAAATGCATGCAAATCATGTAGAGCGGGTTAATACGAACATTTAAGACCAAAATGATGTGTCTGACAGCAGTAGCTACAGAGAGACAGGTGATTTTTCAATAGAAAGCGATTAGGAACCAGAGTCGATGGAGCCGGAAGCGTGCCCATGCTCACTTCCCATTTGTAACCCGGCGGCTAGCAGGTTAGCCATGTCCATTTATACAGTCTACGGTTACAACGCCTTTAAAATAGCTAAAAAGTAGCCATTATAAATCTAACACTGACCTTTCATTTTCTTCTTTGAGCAGTCGGCACTTGTCAGCCGTAGCCTGGTGAGCCTCATTTTCAGATGTCATTTTTTCTTGCTGCTCCTTCAGACTTTTTTCCATTTGCTCTAGATCTGCCTTCCTCTGTAACAGCTGCTTGTACCTGCAAATAAAACACAATATAAGGACACAATAGTAGTAAGATCACACCGTTATTGTCCATGTAAGTGGTATCGTACTTGTCCTCCAGGTCTCGGTGTTGTTGCTCCAGACTTTTGTGTGAGCTCTTCAGACCTCCGTGTTTTCCGATCAGAGCCTCGTACTCGGCGGCCTGCCTCTCGTGGAGCGCGGCCAGCTTCTCATGGTCCCTCAGCAGCAGTTCATATGTGGACCGCACCTCCTCCTTCTCCCGCAGAGCGCCCTCTCTCTCACCCTCCAGCCCGCTCTGCTGGCTCTGCAGCTGGGCATTCTGGGCCATCAGGGACGCACTCTGGGAACTCAGCGTGGAGTGCTCAACCTGGAGAAGACAGCGGAGGAAAGTCATGACTATATATGTTTCAAAATAATGCTCTAATTTGCATATTTGTTGTACTTTTGGGGTTTTGTTGTGTTAAAATACCTTCAAATTTCAACTGTGAATAATTTATCAGTGAGAATCGTCCCTATACCTTCCACCTCAGGCATGTTACTAACACCTACACACAAATCCCTGTGCTCAAACTCATTTTTTATATAAGAGGTTTTGGATATTACTTCTGTGAAAGGCTGGCTGCATGTGCGCTCATTACCTGGAGCTTTGCGTTTTGAGTTTGCAGTGTTGTGTTGTTCTCCTGTAGAGAGGCTGTTTGTCTCTGTAGAGCCACGATCTGAGCCTGGAGGTTGGAGCTCTGAGTTTCTAGTTGTTTGAGCTGGCTCCTCAGAGCAGCTTTCTCCGCCTGCAGTGTCGCGTTCTGCACAGATATTTATACATCATTAGATCGATTTAGAAACCATGTTCAATGTACAAAATGTGAGAGATTATAACTTACATTTCTTTCCACCTCAATAAGCCGGTCTTTGACTTTCAGCAGTTCTCGTGTGGCCTCGTGGCTCTCCTTCTCCCATTTATTCGCAGACTTCTGGTCCTCCCCGCCTTTAGGGGGCGAGCTCTGAACCATCCTTTCCTCCTCTTCTCTTTGTCGCAGAGCCTCGTAGTTTTTCTTCACCTTGGGAGGATATGCACATAACTCATTGATCTATTCAAATAACTAAAAAACAGTCCTGCTGCTTAGAGCTGTCGTGAGTTGGATTAGTGGTCATCATTGGTACTACAACAAAAAAAAACTGCCTAGAAAGGATTTTTCTCGTAGAGCGAAATATAATCACAAACTGTTGGTGTTTGGCTGACAGGGGCTGACACGGCGCCTAAAGCTTTCACAAAGGTTGAATTTTCTGGCGATTTTTTTACCTGTTTTCAGATCATAACTTTTTTCTCAGCTCAAAATTAGTCTGTTGCTTTTTAATCATACGCTTCGGCTACGCTCTGTATCGCTCTAGCTAAGCTCAGGCTCTGATTGGTTAGCGTGGTCACGTGGTACGTCATGAACGATGTGAACGAGCCCAACTGTCATGAAAGAGCCGCAGGTTTAAAACATGGTTCAGAAGCTCCTCCTGGAAGCACAAACATTAGCATTTTATATTTATTTATTATTATTTATGTATTATTGCCTCCATCGTGGCCGCTCCGCTCGCTCTCATCGATTCCGTCACGTAAAGTCTCATGGGGGGAAGCTCAACTATGTATACTCAACGGGCAGAGCAGGTCCAGATGTACCAAACCGCTAATGGCTAAACTAGCGACATACGCCATTGAACACAGGCCCACTGACTTCACGGGGCGGCCATGTTTTGACCCCGGGGCTTGATATAACTATATACATTATCAGAAATGTTAAAGCCACAAGGCATCACTGAACCTGCGAGTACAGAGTAATAACGCTGACAGGTTAACAGGCAGCCCACTCAAAACCTGAGCCATGTTCGAGTGTGGACCCCCTGAAGAGAAGCACAAAGTCTCGCCTCCACCTCAGCCTCTGACAGACTCCTGCCGCCTCATGAATAGATAAAGTGGCGATAGAAGTGCAGCGAGTGAATAAATAATGATTTGCCTGGAGAACACTCTACATTTTCAAACACTGGGAATGATTTCAGCACAGCTCGTTGTTGTTGGCTGCACAATGAGGTTTTGTTATTTAGAGTGGCTGTAAACGCTTAAGTGGATTCCAACGGCTTTGTCTTTGCCATGTCGACATATTTGACAATGACTTTACAATAAAAACAATAACATAAATGGATGGTATGCACAGACTGTACAAAGAAGTCGATTAAGTGAGTCTGATATCACCCACAGCGTTCGGATACAGTCAAGTGAAGTTCATCAACGCTAGAGCAGTTATAGCGGCTAATTTGGAGTTACATATTTGGATTTCCATAGCAACCAAAGAGCCAATCAGGAGCGAGGCTGTTGAAGGTAACGGCTCTTCCTGCCCGCACCACTGGTTTAGCAGGGAACGGGCGCTTAGCATCAAAGAAATAGAAGAATGGAAACCCCAGGATCATGTAGAGCAGGTTAAAACGAACATTTGAAGACCAAAATGACGAGTCTGACAGCAGCAGTTACAGAGAGGCGTCCATGCTCAATTTCTATTTGGAGCGCAGAGGCTGGTAGTTTAGCTCTGTCCATTTATATACACAGTTCATGATCGTATGTTACTAACCGTCTTAAGCTCTTGTCGAAGCTGCTGGTTGAGGTTTGAAGACTCCTGTAATCTCGCCTCTAGAGCAGCGATCTTCTCCTCCTTGATCTCTAAGGACGACTTCAGGGTTGACTCAAGCTTCGACTCCAGGAGCTTAAACCTGAGAAGAAATGTTGGGTTTTTTGTATGATTATTATATTTTTTTTATTTGTATTTACTTATTTAAAACAAGGACAACGCACAGAAAACATTCATTGCAAAGAGAAAAGATGCTCTGTGCCTGTTTTAGCTACAAGCTCCTTTCCATGTGCAATCCTTGAGCAGGTACAGAACAACTTAAAGAGCTGATTTAAAAGCACTTCTAACAACAATATTTCATCAAAGTCTCTTTTAAATACCCACAATCCAGTTCCTCATTAAACATTTGAAATAGTCAAAATTCGCTTAGACAATCCCATAAAGACAAAGTTGGCTAAAAATGCTCAAAATCGAATTCAGTTTCATCAATATTCTCTAAAATGTACAGTTATTTATAAATATTCCTGTCACAACAACGAAATTTGAAGTTCTATATGTCGCTGAAGTAAATATCGACGATAACTGAACTGATTTATACCACTGACACAAAAACCCAAGAGCAGATTTAACCCACAAAACTATTCTAAAGCATAATATCATGAGCTGCAATACAAACATAAACAGCCAATGAAACGTTTTTTTACTTAGTTTGCATCTGAAAATGAGTCATAGTAGTTATTAATTCAACCTTTTACAGCTTAAATCCTATGAAATTGCCTAAAAATAACTCAAAATTTTACCAAAAAAATTCAAAATATTGACCTTTTCATGTACTGAGGAGACAACTGCCTTTTTGGAGCTTTATTAAATGCCAAATGGACCTGTAGAGGCGCATATATATCTCAGCAGTTACAGGTCTAAAATAGCGTTACCTGTCGTCCGAGCTCTCATCGTGTAGAAGTCTCTCTTTGTTGAGTCCGATCTTCTCCAGTTCGTGCGTCAGTTTCTCCAGATCGTTGTTCATCTGCTGAGTCCGGAGCTTCTCACTCACCAGCTCCTAAACACACAGGTATCAGTTTGTTTTAGTATGTTTTATTAGTATTATACAGTATTATAATTATGAAATTCAGTGTCAGTTATCTGTTGTTTTCTTTTGCGAGCAGAGCGAGGATGCGTTTAAAAATAAGCTTGTGAAATTGAAAGGATTTAAAATTTTCCTTAAGCCTCATATTAATGGAATAACATTTTCAGATATTTGTGTGAAGTTAAACCAACAGAAAGTTAGAAAAGCAACAGTGACACAGACAAAACAAGCAAATGGAGAAGTGTCCCAGAGCGCCCCCTGTACTTAGACCCTCATCCTCGGCAAGAAAAAACTAAACTTAAAAAAAAAAAAAACAGTGGGAAAAAGAAACATCGAGGAGAACCAGAGTGAAGGAGAGATCTGCTCCAATGGACTAAACCAGGACTAAACCAGGACTAAACCAGGACTAAACCAGGACTAAACCAGGACTAAACCAGGACTAAACTGGAACCAAACTGGAACCAAACTGGAAAACTGGGACGGAACCAGGATTAAACCAGGACAAAACCAGGACTAAACCAGGACTAAACCAGGACAAAACCAGGACTAAACCGGGACTAAACCGGGACAAAACTGGGACCAAACTGGGACGGAACCAGGATTAAACCAGGACAAAACCAGGACAAAACCAGGACAAAACCAGGACAAAACCAGACAAAACCAGGACAAAACCAGGACAAAAACCGGGACTAAACTGGGACCAAACTGGGACGGAACCCGGATTAAACCAGGACTAAACCAGGACTAAACCAGGACTAAACCAGGACTAAACCAGGACTAAACCAGGACTAAACTGGGACCAAACTGGGACGGAACCAGGATTAAACCAGGACTAAACCAGGACTAAAACAGGACAAAACCAGGATTAAACCAGGACAAAACCAGGACTAAACCAGGACTAAACCAGGACTAAACCAGGACTAAACCAGGACTAAACCAGGACCAAACCAGGACCAAACCGGGACTAAACCGGGACAAAACCGGGACGGAACCGGGACGGAACCGGGACTGAACCAGAACTAAACCAGGACTGAACTGGGACTGAAACAGGACTCAACCAGTACTAAAGCAGGACTGAACCGGGACTAAACCAGGACTGAACTGGGACTAAACCGGGACTGAACCGGGACTGAACCGGGACTGAACCGGGACTGAACCGGGACTGAACCGGGACTGAATTCAAATAATGAAATCTGCACAAATCCCTCCAAATACAACTTTGACAGCGTAAAAGAGAAGGAGTAAACAACTATAATATCCTCAAAATCTCTGAAAAGTAGATTTTGCAGAATAGCGCTGCTTTAAACAAACATAAAGGTACCTCTCTGAGTGTGACGAGCGTCTTCTTATCGATGCTGGCCTGTTTGAGCAGCTCTTTGTTCTCTCGCTCCAGGTCTTTGACTCTGGTGCACGAGTCTCTGAAGAAAATCATCTCTTTGCCCATGTTGCGGTTCTCCTTCTCCAGAGCAGAGATCCGCTGGTTGTTATCGTCGAGTTTGGAGTCTTTGATCTCGGCCTGTTGCCTCAGACGTTTGTTCTCTTTCTCCAGGAGCTTCTTGTCTTTCTCCAGCTGCGACGTTTCCTGCTCCAGCACTTTGTTCTAAAACAAAACCACAAACGAGAAGAAGCAGAAGTTAGACGCAGTTTTCAAGAATATTTTTAATGTGGTGTAAAGATGACTTAAAAGGTTCTATATTACACAAAACTGACTCTTTTGAGCTTTAATAATATAATGCTGTTACCTTCTCAAAAACAGACCTGGAGTTGTGTTTTGTTTCATTCACATGTTTGAGCAACACTTTATTATAAGTGTCTACATCTCCAAAGCCCAAAACGCTCTGTTCCACCTTGTGATGTCATGAAGTGGCAGTTTTCAAGTTAACAGCTCATTTTAGCTTTAGTTCAGTACAGATTTGCAATAAGAGGTTTGAAATCATCCAAATGATTCTAGTGAAGGTGTATGGAGTTTAAAATAGTGGAGCACTTCCTGTATTACCACATGATGACATCACAAGGTGGAACGGAGTGTTTTCCGTTTGAGAAAAGAACAGGGTTTTTGTGTAAAACATGTGTGAATGAAACAAAACTAACTCCAGGTCTGTCTGTGATGAGGAAACAACATTAGAACATAGATCAGAAAATAGCGTAACATGAGCGCTTTAAGTATTTTTCTCAAATTAAGTTAAATGAAATGAAACAGTGATGGGAGATAAGCGAAATGGAGACCAATCAAATGTTTTGTTGTTTAGGAAATCTGTAAAATTCAAATAGTAAGTATAAAGAATATCTTCATGGATTAGCAGCAATGTCGGCACGTTAACTTTTCATTTTATTACATTTTTCTGTGATTCTTGAACCTAAACCTTGACTTTTTCAGGTTTATAATAAAATAACATCAACATTTTGCTCACTATCGCCCCCATTTACTTTCATGTTTAAACACTGAATTACATCACAAAAGTTTCAAACCTCTTGTTCCAGCTGCTCCAGGCGTTTACTGGAGATCTTGAGCTCCTCCAAACTGCGTTGTAGTGTCTGATTTTCGGTCTCGACTTCCTGAAGCTCCACCTCGAGTTGCTGGATCTTCTTGCTGCTGTTCTCCAGAGCCTTCTGTAAGCGCTGGTTCTCTGTATCCAGGCCCTGGTAACTCACCTGAGAGAGGGGTGAAGCACGGGGGTTATTTTAAGACACTGAACTAGTTGTGTTATTCCCCAGACAGAACCAGCCCCAGAAACAGATTTGAAGACAGTCTGACGTGAGAGTGACATAAAAATGATCATTAATAGTAGTTATTTTAATATTTTTTTAGAACCAAAACCACAAAAATTAGTCATCTTAACTTTTTATTATAACTCTACTATCAGATTTAGACACAATAGCTAAATAAAAACCCTAGGATCATGTAGAGCAGGTTAATATGAACATTTAAGAGCAAAATGATGAGTCTGACAGCAGCAGTTACAGAGAGAGACCACAGTTTTTCAATAGAAAGTGAATTGGAGCCAGAGTCGATTGAGCTGGAAGCACGCCCATAATCACTTCTCACTTCCCATCTCATTCAGTGTTTTTTTTCTTTATTTTTACTACTTTCTACATTTTATCTACACACAGAAGACTTCAAATATCTCGTAATGATCTGATACTTTGAGTTTAGTTCAGAGTTGACATCTTTTGTTGTTCTCGTCGCTGTTTATGCAAATGCTTTTGTATGTGACGCTTGGTTGCCATGCCGATAAGTTCATCGTGGTCAGTTACTGGTTTGTTTTGGAGACTGGCTCTAGTGAATGGAAACTACTGTTGTTTTCTCTTGTTTTGGCGTTGGTTACAGTCTACAGTAGCTCTTGTGTTCAGAAAATAGGCAACAAGAACTTTTTTTTCTTCACTACTTAATTCCATACATCTTACTTCATATATTTGATGTCTTTGTGTCTATATAAAACGTAGAAAGTAGTCAAAATAAAGAAAAAATCCATTGAATGAGAGGGTATATCCAAAATTTAGACTGGTAGTGTAATAAGGAACAGAAAAATGTCACAGTAAAGTGCACAGTATGGTCCTACGTTAATTCATTTCACACTACGATTAGTGAGAATTCCAATGACTAAAAGCCGTGTGATAATTCTGCAAAAGGCACAAGTTGTTCGGCAGTAAAACCACAATGCTCAACTGCTCTGAGTAGGACGCAAGGATTAACTTAATTTAAAAACACTGTAAATGTCTCAAATATTTGGTTATTTCAGATTGTGAACAGGCTTTTCACATTCACAGGGGCGACGTTTCAGTTTGTAGCCATGGTAACAGCGCATTAAAGAACGTGGAGCCGTGTGTTATGCAGTTTTAACACACATCATGGAGGAGAGTTAAAACTGCATAACGCTCGGCTCCTCGATGTTTAAAGGGCCCATATTACACCGTTTTCTGATCCATGTTTTAATGTTTCCTCATCACAAACAGACCTGGAGTTGTGTTTTGTTTCATTCACACACGTTTAACACACAAACCCTGCATATTAAGGTTAAGTTCTTCTCTCAAACTGAAAACACTATGTTCTACCTTGTGATGTCATCATGTGGTGATACAGGAAGTGCTCCACTGTGTTTTTAAACTCCATGCACCTTCACTAGAAAAATTTGGATGTTCTGCGTCCTGATTGGCTAAAGGACTGTAGACCATTGTGTTCTGCGTCCTGATTGGCTGAGGGTCTGTAGACCATTGTCCATCAGTCTCCTCCGTGTCTCCTGTACAGTACAGAATGTGTCAGACAAATTTACATAAATGTTGGATCAGTGTGACTCTGAAGTGCTGTATGTTTGCAAGTTTTCTCCCCAACAAAACCCACAATGTCGATGAAACGTTCTGCACCGACAAAGGCACCGACGAAGGTTTGAACGAGAGAGAGTTTAAACAAGAGAGAAATGTGAGAAAATGTTAATGCCTGTGTAAGAAAAGTGTGTAAAGTGTGTGGTGAGGGGTTTTACAGACAAGAAACAGAGAGAATAATTGTAAAAAATAAAGCTGATACTTGGATATTTTGTCTATTGTGGGTTATTTTCAGAACGTGACCCCCGCGATAAACCAAGGACCACTGTAAAGGTAAAAGGAGCTGTTAACTTGAAAACTACCACTTCATGACCTCACAAGGTGGAACAGAGCATTTTGAGCTTTGGAGATGTTACAGACTAATAATAAAGTGTTACTCAAACATGTGAATGAAACAAAACACAACTCCAGGTCTGTTTTTGAGGAGGTAACAGCATTATAACACGACTTAACGCTCACAAGAGTCAGTTTTGCGTAATATCGGACCTTTTAATTCTTCCTTGGCACATATTAAACAGGACATACCTCTAATCGCTCGTTCTTCTTGGAGGAGGCCTTCAGGAGCTCCAGATTGCGTTTGAGCTGGCTCTTTTCACTCTCCAGCTCCCTGTTCTCCGCCTCCAGCTGCGCCGCCTTTGCTCCGGCCGATCGCAGGGTTTCGGCAGTGCGACGTAACTCAAGGTTTTCCTGTTCAATTTGGGCATTGTCCTTCTCCAGAACCTCCAACTGGAACGCCATGTTTTTCAACGTGTCCAACTTCTTTTTCAGACGACGACCTTCAGCCTCCAACTCCATGTTCTCTTTCTCCAAAGTCAAAACCTGCAATTTCAAATATCAGAATCTGAATAATATGTAAAGCAGACCAGACCTGTCACGATAACACATTTTGAAGCATGATTAATTGGTTTACTGCGATAAATTATCATACTGAAACTACTTTTTGTCACTTAAACAATTAAAATAATGCAAGATAATCCCAGTAAACCATTTTTAAATAGACAGTATCATTACATGGCATGAGCTCCAACAAATAGTAGTAAACCACTGTACTTAAGTATACATTTTAGGTATCTGTACTTTACTTAAATACATTTTACAGTAGATACTTTTTACTTTTACTTCACTACATCTGAGAGCAGCATCTGAACTTTCTACTCCACTTTGTTTTTGACGGAAAAGTAAAGTATTTTTATTATTGTGAGACCTGCTGAAAAGGCTGAGGGTTTATTTTTAACACATTCAAAATTTGAGAGAAACAAAAATATACGACTAAAAACAAAAAAAGGATTGTTTCTGTTGTTTCTGTTGAACAAAATTCAGCTCAAATCTTAATCAGAATCACCACATTTGAAGCTTTTAAGACTCAAAATCTGCACAAAATAGTTTTACCATTTACTTTTAAGTACATTTACATACAACAGATACTTTAATACTTTTACTTAACTAGATTTTTCATGTGATTCTTTTACTTTTACTTGAGTATTTTTTTGCTCCGGTATCTGTTCTTTTACTTTTATTTAGTACTTCTTCCACTAGTGCAAATTAATAGTAGAATTAAGCAATAATTGACCACAGAAGTTACTTTTTCAACCCTGTACAGTTCAAATGTCATCGTTTCACAGCAAAAATACCCCAAATCTATAATATATCGTTCATATATTAAGTCGATAAAGTCATTCTTGTGCTGTATTATGGACATACCTTTTCACAGGTGATCCCCAAACTTGCCACCTTCTTCTGCAGACTTTCGTTTTCCCTCTCCAGCCTCTGCACCTGCATCTCCAGCTCCTCCGCCCTCTCTCCCTTCTCCTTCACCACTTCCAGTTCCTTTCCTAAAACACAATCATCATAATTAAAACCAACCAACTGATTTGCATTAAAACATGTGCTTCAAAACCTCTTACGTAATTGTTTCCTTTCAAACTCGAGCTTGTTGAGTTTGGCAGTCGTTTCGCAGATGGACTCGTGCAGGACTCGATTCTCCTTCTCCACGTCTTTGACCCTGGACTCCGCTCCGACCTGACACCGCTGCCTCAGGGACGCCACAGTCTGACTCAAGTGCTTGTTCTCCTGCTCCAGACCCTTCATCTACAAGACAAAACCACCAACGACGGGTAAACTACAGGAGAGGTTTACAACAAAGAAGCAGAAATGATCAACTGTGACCAAGGCTGTGTCTGAATGTCCACACTATTCCTACAGGGGGCACCATTTAGGGCCACCATAGACTGTGTGTATAAATGGACATAGCTAACCTGCTAGCCACCGCGTTTGAAATGGAAAGTAATCACGGGCGCACTTCTGGCTACACCGACTCTGGCTCCAATTCACTTTCTATTGAAAAACTGTGGCCCCTCTCTCTGTAACTGCTGCTGTCAAACTCGTCAAAGCAGAGGCATGGGGCTCTTTAAATAAGTTACTGTAATTACGGTAATGTGCTCATGTTGTCTCTCGAAGACGACCAATCAGAGCGCAGGTCAGTTATTTGATGCATCAAAGGAAAAAAAATGATGGATAGAGTAGTTATGTGACAAAACACAAAAGTACATGCTGATACTTCCTTTAACATTATTTTTATGGCTAAAAAAAGAATAAAAGTCTAGGCGAGCTACAATGGTCTTTAGCGGCCTCAGTGAAAAAAGTTTGGACACTCCAGTCTATAATGTGCTTAGTCCTTAAAGGGTTAACCAGCTCTACATGATCTTGGGGTTTTTATTTCACTATTGTGTCTGTAAATCAAGACATGAACATTAATAACAGACCAATCAGGCGCCTTCTTTCTCCGAGGTCACTCCCACTAGCATTAGCAACAAACAGGTTTGATTGACAGCGTTGCTAAGCTCTCGCTCCCTGTAAAACCAGCGGACCAAAGGGGCGTTACCTTCAGCAGCTCTTTGGTTGCTATGATACTGGCGGTCGGAATTCCTAATATGCAACTTGGCTCCAAATTTGCCGCTATAACTGCTTCATTTGATGGGACAGGTCTTTAACTGGACACAACACGATTGAATGAAGCAGATAGAAGCACTGGTTTATCACACTGTTGATCCTGATTATGAATAAAACAGTCTTAAATAAACCGTTGCGGTGTAAAGTTGCTAGCATTAGCCACATACCTTAGCTTGAGCTGAGAATTTCCACATTTCAGATACTTTAAAAAAAAAATCCAGTCTGTTTGTGTGAGATCCAGCTTTACAAAAACTCATGTGGTTATTATTAGTCGAGAAATCTTTGTGTGCCAGTCGAATCTGATCATTAGAAATCAAGTTTAATCAGAGTTTAGTGGACCACAAGGCAGAATCACACGATCGAAATGTAGCGAGCAGAGCTGTGTGGTGAATGAGGGGTTAGGCGCGAGGGTCGGTATTCGGACACAGCCAAAGCCTATAAAAATACTGTCTGCAGCCACTATATTTTTCTGACAGGAAGTAAAAGTGGCACAGAAAATCAATGAGCCAATATTAATGTGTGCTGTAGAGCTGATTAACAGCCCGGTAGATCAAAATTAATTACACAGACCACAAACAGAGCTGCTACAAGAGTCGATGAGATTGATCAAGTACAGTCTGGGCTACAGAAAAGGCCATAAGTACATTTAGTGTTGTAAAGTTAAGTATTTCAGTTATGTTTAAACCATAGTCTATATATATAAATGGACATTTTGGTCTTAAAATGTTCATATTAACCCTCTCTACATGATCCTGGTGCTTTTTAAGTCGCTATTATGTCCGTAAATCAAGTTATGAACATTAAAAACACAGAAATCCGATGCTTTCTTAGTCCACTTCTTCAGACAGTCTGATTTGAACATGTATTAACCTGGTTTGTAACTGCTCTCGTTTCCAATAAAAGGCTCTGAAAGTACAAAAAGTCCATAGTCCGGGCTTGTACCTGTCTCTCGGAGTTCTCCCGGAGCGTCTCCAGGGTCTTCTCCAGTAAAGCCTTTTCCTTCATCAGGTCCGTGCTCAGAGCCTCAGAGCTGCGCAACGAGTCTCTGTCAGCCACAAGCTCGGCCTCCACCTGCTCCAGCTGCAGAACACGAACCAGATGGTGTCATTATCAAGTCCTGCACTGCTTCACATTTTTAAAGCATCCAATTTCAAAGAGCCATGTTTATTTCCTCAGCTTCCATAAACGTGCAGTGAAATCATCTGTCTGATATAAACGTTTCCAACTCTAAGTCCTGCTGCTTCCTTCTACTTTACTTTGCTTTTTAAATCATTTTTGCCTCTTCCAGTGCTCGAAGATTTGTTTAGTTAGTTACGAGTAAACCAAGACTTTTAAGCCATTTTTTAACAAAATTTCTGACGAGCCAGGGGAAGAAACCAAATGATTTTTTTCTGTGAACACTGTCAGAACTATTCACAACAAAAAATTAATGAGCTACGAGCATGGATATTTGTTTTAGAATCTGAAAAAGACTGGAAAAGCCAGAACAATATTGTTTTGGGGTCACTACGGGGGACATTTTTGGTTATTTTTTGGCTACTTGATAAGATTTAAGCCATAAAAAGATGAGTTAATAAGTTCTATGACTCATTACAAATGCAAACTATGAACTAAAGAGTTTCATTTTTAAGAATATTGTAGATTTAGGATAGTTTTTATGGTTTAAAATCTGCTTTTTGAGTTTTTGTGTCAGTGGCATAAATGTGTTTCAATATCATCGTTATTGTGACAGGCCTAGTTTCACATTTTTTAAGCATCAGTTTTAAAAGACGCATGTTTATTTCCCGAGCTTCCATAAATGTGCTGCGTTTCTAATCTGATATCGTCTTTCTTATATAATTGTTTCCAACGCTGAAGTTAAATGCTGTTTTGATGTTCTCGACTTCCAGAAGCTGCATTCCCGTTTTAATGAGTTTTATGGCAGGCCGAAAGCCCCGAAGCAGAACAGTAAATTTCCCTCTTTACTCTTTGTGAAAGAAAAACACAATTTAAAGCTTTCTCTTCACAGAGCTCAGAGAAGAGCTTATACTTCTGAAAATAGCTGAGAGACTTCTTAGCGAGGGGCGTTTGGGTGTCAGTGCTCGAAAAGGAAAAAGTCTGCTTGGATTTATAGCTTTGCCTTTGTGCCACCCAGGCCTTTCTGTGCACCCTCCCTGCTTGTCTTCTTCGGACTCTGGGTGAAAAGATCTCAAGTCGTTTGGCAGCGTGATGTATTGGAGCAGTGATGGGCCAAAGTGTAAATCTCAGGGGGTAATGGGGATGAGGTCATTGTTTTTGATCACAGCTCCCAGGAGACAACGACACAGGCTACGTGTGTGGGATTTCTCAAGGATTGGACTTTGCAAACTTAAGAACATTCCAATTTAAATGCTTTACAATCCAAAGGACATCTTACCCTCTGCTTCAGCGTCTGGTTTTCCTGGCTCGCTTTGGCCACTTTGGCAGTAGTGTCTTGCGTCCCTGCCCCTCTGAGCTCCTCCACAGTCTTGAGCAGAGTCTGGTTGTCTTTTTCCAGCTTCAACAAGCGGCTGGACGTCAGCTCGTTCACCTCTTCTCCCAAAGACTTCTGAGGGACTGTGTTACAAGAAAGTTTAAACAAAAGGAATACACCAAATTATCCAGAAACCAGGATTTCGGTTAGGGATTAAAGCACTTAAGTGTAGTTTCGCCTTAGACAAAATCCAGATCTGCAGTTTAAGCCTCTTATCTGCTTTTGTCCAAACACATACGACTGTAGGTAATCCTTCCAAAGTCGTTGAATATTAATCACAGCTCTTAATAACATGGAAGCAAAGCAGAAGTTGGTGTTGCACTGTTAATGAGATAATGACCTTAAGCCCTTTGTTCCTAAACCCTTAGATCCCCGAATATAAAGTCACTCACCCCCCATGTTTACATTGCTACTTAATAAACGCTGGTGTATATTACCGTCAGTCAGGTCTGGCGTTTTGGAGAGTTGCTCCAGCTCCCAGCCGAGATGCAGAGACTCATCCATGCTCTGCTTCTGGGCCATCTCCAGCACCAAGTTCTCCTCCAACAGCTCCTCCATGCGCTTACGGTCCAAGTCACGCTCCTGGAGACAAAACAAGGGTCCGATTTGGTCGCATTTTACATCAAGGAACCACTCACCCATTCACACATATATTCATACACCAGTGTGGGTTGAGTGTCTTGCTCAAGGACACAACAACAGTAAGCACTACAAGCCACCGATGTCCCATTGTGGCATCTCGTATTCCCAGGAGTCTCCCATCTATTCACCGGGTTCAAACTCAATGGTAAACGGTAAAGTTGTCCCTCACTATATCGCAGTTCATCTTTCGTGGCATCGCTGTTTGAGTTTTTTAGTACAATTTTGCATGCTTTTTTTTACATTGTATGAACACGCATTGTGTTCTTCGTCCTGATTGGCTAAGGGACTGGTGATACAATGGCGATTATCTTTATTGGCGATTATCACAATTATATAAAAAGTCCCATGTACGATTATTGTTGAAATATAATTTCTTACCGTCTCCAAATCGTGCAGTTTTGATTTGAGTTGCAGATTCTCCTTCTCGAGGTGGTGATGTTTGTCGGCGCGGCTCCGGCTCGTGTCCAGTTGTTCCTCCAACATGTTCTTTGTCTCCAGCAAAATCTGATTGTCTTCTTTCAACTCCTGAACAGCACATTACATATTTACATTACCTCACGTACGTGTCATTTAAAGTGAATATGACAGGTTTTGATGATTCTCCAATTTACATTTCATTTGGTGGAATAAAAAGTGTGTGTATATATGTATATATATAAAATCATAATTTAATAAGTTAGAATAAGCTTCGAGACACAGTGAGCTAGCGCGGTGCAGTGCATAGGGCCAATTTACACAAGAAACACATTTTTCTGATACTTTAAAAGATTCCAACAAATTAAAAGGTGTTTTCTTGTAATTGTTTTAGTCAAATAATAATTTCTGTGTGAGAAAAGGCACTAGAGGAGTTTTGGCCCTGTGTACTACATGGTTGCTACGTAACAGTAATGGAATTCCCTAGTGTGATGTCATGATTTCCAACCAGGAAGTTTTTTTGTTTTTTTTTGTTTGAATCAGAGCTTTATTGAAACATAAAGATCATCTGTCGATGCTGTTTGTTTTGTGTCACACAAAGAGGTTCAAACTAGAAAAAAAATAGGACTAAACCAGGACTAAACCAGGACTAAACCAAGATTAAACCAGGACTGAACCAGGACTAAACCAGGACTAAACCAGGACTAAACCAGGACTAAACAAGGACTAAACCAGGACTAAACCAGGACTAAACCAGGACTAAACCAAGATTAAACCAGGACTGAACCAGGACTAAACCAGGACTAAACCAGGACTAAACCAGGACTAAAACTGGACTGAAACTGGACTGAAACTGGACTGAAACTGGACTAAAACAGGATTAAGACAGGACTAAAACTGAACTAAAATTGGACTAAGTAAAATTAGTAAAGTTTGTAGAAAATTAAAATAAAATTAGTAAAATTAGTTAATAAGTTAAATTTTAAACCTAAAAAATGGCCAAACTCTGAAAAAGAATTGGCTTTGTGCACACTAGCGCCCTCAGCCTCACTGTTGGCGTCAGTACTTTCTGTCCAATTGTTTCTCTAATCATTTTAGCGTGACTCGGCAAAAAAACTCACTAATATTTAAAGTTCAGGCAGTGGACAGGGAGCTGTGGGTGGGTTAGGGGTCAGGGGTCAGAGGTCAGAGGTTAGGGAGCTAGGGTCAGACAGTGGACAGGGATGTGCGGGTGGATGAAAACATGTTAAACACCACACAAATAAAATAAATATTTCACCAGAGACACTTCTGTGTTTAGAGACGTGTGTGTCTCAATGCTAATGCTAATGCTAATGCTAATTCTGAGGCATAAAAAATATTAAAACACCACCACAAACTAAAGTATTCTACATATTCTACGTATTCTACAATAACTGGCTCATTTTTATTTTAATTAATTTGAATTTTAACAGTTCATACTTGTTTATTTTATGTTTTTTCCAATTTTAATAAAAGTGATCATTAGCTTTGAGACACAGTGAGCTAGCTAGCATGCTACTGTGCACAGAATACAATGATCTTAAGTGTGTTTTAGTGAAATGGCGAGTCAAACCTGTCAATAGGCACTTTAAATTATTTATGTGACAGATTATAGCCCACGAACCTCGACTCTGGCCTTGTAGAAGTCGATATCGTGGAGTCTCTCTTTGTATCGACACAGTTCACTCTCCAGTTTGCCCCCCCCCCCGTTTTTGTCCACACGCAGCGCTTTCTCTCTCGGAGCGCGTCCAGCTCGTCCCTGTACGCTCGCGCTGACCGGGCATCGGACATCAGCTGGTAACTCTGGAGTGAAGGCACAGATACACAAGCTAAGTACACGTGAAGTACAATAATGAGGTAAAACCAGATGTTAAGCTACTGCCGGGCTTCAGATGACATCACTTTTATAGGCCAATGTTATGTAGCAGAGATGGGCACTGGTGGAAGAAGTATTTCACTTTGTACTTAAGAAAAAAGTAAAAATATCACATTAAAAAAATCAACTTAAGTGAGAGTAGTTAAGTATCTGTTTAAAAATGTACTTAAAGAGTAAAAAGTTTAAGTAGTTCTTCAAATGTATTGATTTTGATAAAGTTGAATTTTGTTCAACAGAAACAACAGAATTCATGTGTTTGTTTTCTCCTGCTGTATTTATTTGTATATTTTTGTTGCTCAAACTACATACGAGTTAAAAATAAACCATCAGCCTTTTCAGCAGGTCTCAGACAACAACAAAAAATACTTCTACTTTTCGGTCCTGTTCAAAAATGTAGTAGAGAAAGTACAGATACTGCTCTCAAATGTAGTGAAGTAAAAGTAAAAAGTATCCAGTTTAAAATGTACTTGAGTAAAGTATAGATATCAAAAATGTATACTTAATCACAGTACTTAAATACTTTTACTTCCACCACCCCACTGCAGATGGGGGCAGCCAGGGGTGTAGCACCAAATTCTGGGCCCTGGGTACAAAACATCTTGGGGGCCCGTATTACATGTTGTCTAAAGAAAAATGGCCACCGCAGACTTTGTGAGGGGCCCCTCCCGGCACTGGGCCTCGGCACTGGGCCTCGGCACTGGGCCCCCCCCCATATAAGAATTATAGGACCTACTGAAGATTTAAAAGTGTCAGTGACTATTGGGCCACCCTGTATTACATTTTCAACAAGTTCAAACTATAACCAAGAATAAATCAGCCAATTAAACTAAATCAGACACAAAATCCAGCTGTTGCTCTTGTCTTTAAGTTTAACCACTATGCCAAACATTGATAATTAGGTTGCAATAAAAAGTTTTACACTAGATTAGGTTTATTTCCATTTTGTGCAGCCGTCAGAGCAGATCCGTGTCAAAGAGTCAATGGGTTAATGCCGTTATCATGTGTTAGATTAGGGAGATTATCTGAAACGGCATTAGTTGGCTTCCTCACACGAGTCCATTACGCTGTGAACTCATCAACCCTGTTTATAACGTGTATTTAGCAGCCAGCGGGCCCCCAAGCTCCGCCCACTTCAAATCAAAAGTCATGAGAGGCTGCCGCTGGCCTATAGATAGCGCTAATAGCCTATAATGAGCTAAAGCACAAGCTATCTGATTAGAGCCTGGCAGCGCTGCAGAAACAAAGCGCCGAGAGGGAGGAGGGAGGAGCAGGTGGAGAGTGTGCTACTGTATGAATGTCTATGTGAAGTATTCAAACACGTGTGGTTTTGTTACCTCCGTCTGGACCCTCTTCAACTCTGCTTCCATGTTCTCCAGCTCCTGCCGGGTGTCTAAAAGCTGTTCACTTTTCTCTTCTCTAAAAACAGGAAAAACAAAGGGAAATAAATAGTTAAATCAGATCAGAAAATTGATTCTTCAGAGGTTAAACATGTTATAGTTGTTTGCTTCTCATTTACCGCATCCCAAAGTTGTTTTTTTTGGAGTGATTCGTGCAGGTTTGAGCGATCTTTAAACACTTATTTTCAAGACGCCATATTGCCGATTGATCTGCGTAGCTCACAGTGATGTACACACTTCACTCTCCAATTTTATTTTTTAATCAGTGATACTCGCAGGATTCGGCAGCGTCGCATATTCATTTTTGGAGTACAGTGGTCCCTCGAAATCCACGAAGTATCAGCTTTATTTTTTACAATTATTCTATATGTTTTGCTGTAAAACCCCTCACCACACACTTTATACACTTTTCTCACACAGGCAGTAACATTTTCTCACATTTCTTTCTTGTTTAAACTCTCTCAAAGTTCAAACCTTCGTCGGTGCCTTTGTCGGTGCAGAACGTTTCATCGACATTGTGGGTTTTGTCGGGGAGAAAACTTGCAAACATACAGCACTTCAGAGTCACACTGCGATCCAACATTTATGTAAATTTGTCTGACACATTCTGTACTGTACAGGAGACACGGAGGAGACTGATGGACAATGGTCTACAGTCCCTCAGCCAATCAGGACGCAGAACACAATGGTCTACAGTCCCTCAGCCAATCAGGACGCAGAACACAATGGTCTACAGTCCCTCAGCCAATCAGGACGCAGAACACAATGGTCTACAGTCTCTCAGCCAATCAGGACACAGAACACAATGCACATTTATATACTGTAAAAAAAAGCATCAGAATTGCACCAAAAAATCTGTGAAACAGTGATGAGGCAGCGAAAGGTGAACTGTGATATAGCGAGGGACAACTGTAATGAAAAAAAATTGCTACTCGTTAACGTGATCTGCAGCCATCTATCGAAGCTCCCGATTCTTTGCTGCGATGACGTTTACGGCGATGTCAGCTCCCACTGGGCACCGCAGTTTGCCAACACTAAAGGCTGCAAACTCGTTTCTTTTATTGAGCCGTTTTGATCCACGGGTGTCGCAGATTATAACTATAGAGCACACACAAGCGCAGTAAGTCTGATTTAATGAAGTGCATATGGCAAGTTTCCATGGTTTTCTCATTATAATTTACTTTGGTGGGATAAAATTGCTACTAATTCCCTCCAAAATGCAGAGAAAGAGCATATTTGTGGACCATTTAAACTGTATTGTCATAGTATTTTACATATTAAACAATCACTATTGCATAAATTAGACTTGGGCCTTGTTTACAGTGCGGTTGCTAGGTAACAGGTATGAAATGACCTATATTTATGCCACATCTGCTGCCCGTGTCCATCCAGGAAGTAACATTTGAAACCAAAATGGTCAAACTAGAGAAAAATAGTTCCGTATGCACTTAAAAAAGTCAAAGATTGTATTAAAAAGCAGCCATGTTTGTAGTAACTCTCTGAGGAACAGCTAAGGTAACACGAATGGGAAGTACTTAAAAGATACAGGTCAACCCACTAACCCAGTTTCCTCACTTGGCAGAGCATTTTGTGTTTGTGTTTGAGAGGTTGTGATCAGGACAAGTCTGGTGTTTATCTCGGTCTAAGCTCCAAATAAGTTTAACCTCGAGACAACTTCACGTTCCAAAACAAGTCACTGCTCGAGGTTATAGTTCACAAACAGTAATGACCTCCATCCTAACGTAAAAACAGCTTTGACAGCTTTTCACTGGTGTAAAAATTTAAATAAACTGTATTTTTTTCCTTTTTGCTGTTGTAAAAATTTTAATAAACTATATTTTTTCTTCCTCATTATAGTGAAAATTATAATAAAGTGTATTTTTTCTTTTTCGCTATTGTAAAAATTATAATTAACTTTTTTTTTTTCTTATTCGCTATTGTAAAAATGATAAACTGTATTATAATTTTTACAACACTGCAGAAGAAAACATTTCTAAAATTTTCTTCTTTACTATTGTGAAAAATTATAATAAAGTGTATTTTTTCTTCTGCACTATTGTAAATATTATAATAAACATTTTTTTTTTCTTCTTTGCTATTTAAAAAATTATAATAAACTCTTTTTTTTTCTTCTTCACTACTGCAAAAAATATAATAAACTATTTTTGTCTTCTTCGCTATGTGTAAAAATTATAATAAACTGTATTTTTTTCTGAATATAATTTCATAAATTGGTACGGGCGATCACATTTTTTATATCGCTTTTTTCCACCTTCAAGTCACTCAAAACGCTTTATATATGAAGGAACAACTCATGGGCGAGGTGGGTTAAGCGCCTTGCCCAACGACACGACTGGAATCGCGCACCGCCAACTTGTGGGTCACCAGATCTGACCGAGAGCCGGATTCGAGCTGCTAACCTTCAAATCAGCACACAAACTGAGCTCCTGTTGTACTTTTTAAGATAATCGTGTAAACATGCACCCACCTCTCGCCTCTCACTGCTTTATTTCCATTACAAACAGTTTACTTCAGTGGAAAAGCGACTTGTGGCAGTGCTTTGAAGAGAAAAGAATACATTCCTGAGATGCCGGCTTTAGCTCGTGTGTGTGCGTGAGAGCGACACTGCAGCTCAACATCTGATGGCCTGTTTGATTACAGCTCCCGGGAATCTGAGGAGCATTTCAATAAGGAAAAAACCATCATTGTGTTTGTTCAGTTCATAATGTGGGGATGAAGATGAGACGCAGACAGGATGTTCAATCGTCTGCGTTTGTTTCATCAGTTCACCCCCTCCGCTCCGTGTTGGCGTCGTGTTCGTTTGTTCGCCAAATCAGAAACACCTGTACACTTGAGTTTCTCCCATGAGGGTGCAGCTGGCTCCGAGGGGATTCAGAACGGTTTTTCCACACGTGATGCAAATGAGCTGAACCACAGGCATGTTCTGACCGTGTTTATTTATCGAGGGTAATTTTTCTTTGGATTAGTGGGACAATTTTGGTAATTTTTCTGTTTTACGATGAGATTTGAGCTGTTGAAATATGAACTTCTATGTCTCATTATTATAGAGACAAACTAACTTCCTAAGTGTTGCATTTAGTTATTTATTTATTCCAAGTCATATTTTTTAGAAGAGGTTTTGTCGAAAATTCTGCTTTTTGTTTTAGCTTCGATATTATCGTTTATCGTCTATATTTATCTCAGCGATATATTGTACTTCAAAATGGTTTCATGGTTTTCCTATTGGTCTTGTCAATTTGTGTGGGTCATTTTTTTCTTCCATTTTAAAGTAAAGCCCGACACGATAACACATTTTCAATTTATCGCTGAATACAGACGATAAATGATAATACTGAGCGTTTTTACACCACTGACACAAAAACTCAAGAGCAGATTTAAACCAGAAAACTATTCTAAATCTACAATATAGTTAAAAAATCATGAGCTGCAATAAACAAACAGCAGAATGAAACAGTTTAGTTGTTAGTTTGCATCTGTAATGTAATTAATTCAACATTTTACAGCTCAAATCTTATCAAATAGCCAAACTATAACCAAAAATGACCCAGTAGTAGCAGTAAAATGACCCAAAGAAAAAGAACACATGATAAATATATTGTCCCAGCTTGGAGATAGTAACACTGCTCACTTTGCCTGTGTTAATGCAGTGTGTGAGTAATAGATGGTGGGAGAGGTTATTGGGGTTGGCCTGGGGTCTGCAACCTCTCTCTAAAGAGTCACATGTGGCTCTTTAAAGCCTCCAGTGCGGCTCTTGGCTCTTTATTAGTTCAGTTTGTTTTTGACAGTGTTTGTATCTCACCAGAGAATTTATTCTGTTGAAATTATATTTATTTTATTCATCCCATGCATAAAATCGGAGTAAAGATGCACCAGAACGCAGGAAATCAGATATAATTTGCTATTATATGTACTATAGCACTGAGAAGCTTAGAATATGGTATTAATTCATCTTAATCTCTGTGATTTTTGACAAAGTCCCAGGTATTTTTAATATTTTGGACTAAAATACAACTTAACTTCCTAAAATCTGCTGCTAGACTAGTATTATTTTGAACATCTATTACAAACAGATCAGTGTGGGGAGCAGTGACCCATACCCCCCGGCTCCAGCCTCACACAGGGAGGGGTTCAAAAGCGTCTGTAGGTCTGCTGTCCTGGGCCCCAGTATCTCATCTTAGGGGACCAGAATCTGTCCATCTCCCAATCCCTAATATTAGAGGGGGGCCTGTGTGAAATGTCTTGCCCCCAGGCCCCCAAATTTCCATCGGCGGCTCTGCCAACAAGATCACACGACCGCACAAAAGCACCAAAGAAAACTGCTCCCAAAACTACAGCACGAGTTCAGTTTACGCCTGACCATCGTGACCACATGACAAAACACAAACACTGCCATAGCAACCAGCAAGCTAATTTCAGAGCTTTAGCTTGTCCCGCTGACTTCAACTCAACTTTATGACTTAACCTTTTAAAGAATAAGAGGAGACCAACTACCACAACAACACATTTTGAAGAACGATAGCTTGAAACAGAAAAATGTTGCGATAAATGATAAGACTGAAATGAAACTATAGCAAAAGAAACATTCGACAAGACATTTGGCTGCGCATCCAAGTTACTTCTTCAGTTCTGGTCAGACTATCTGTCTGAAGGGAAAAGCAAGATACAGGGTGGCCCAAAAGTCAATGACAGTTGAAAAAAATCCATAACTCTTTTGTTTCTAAATATTTTTATTTTATTTTCTCAGAGCATTTAGAACGACCCTTCCAACATTAATCTGAGCAAATACAGCACCGAGGAACAAACCCTCATTGTCCAGTGGTACTTTGAGTTACATGGGTCAAATTCACAAACCCAGTGGTGTTACCGTCGACATTTTAATACCAGAGATGCCCCAAGTGTAAATGCCATTAAAGGAATAATAAGTGTTTTTCACAGACAGGGGGCAGTATGTGATCTCCACAGACCTGACTAGTCCCGATTTCTTCCTGTGGGACTATCTTAAAGAAAAGGTGTTTGTGAATAAACCTCAGACAATAAACGACTTAAAACGTAACATCGAGGATCAAATAAGAGCCATAAGCCCGGAAATGCTTTAAATGTTCTGTAAAGTGTGTTGGATCAGACTGTTCAGAGACAAACCCAAAATGGTGGAAACTTAAAAAACATTTTTACTTCCCCTAGTTTAAGTGGTGATTAGTTCAAGTGTAAGTGAACAATTATAACCGTATATATTGACAAAAATCTGGGAAGGTTCAGTTGATCTACTGCTAAAATTTGGTGAGTGTAACTTAAGAATTATAGGAGCTACTGAAGATTTAAAAGTGTCACTGACTTTTGGGTCAAACTGTATAAGGCAGTGTCCCTTTTTTGTCCAGTTGACAGATTAGATTTCTTCTTTTACTATGGATCATACAAGATAATGCTTTTATAGGAGACATGTGTGTTTTTTACAAGCTCTGTACAGGTCGACTATTTTTCATTTTAATTTAACTCTGTCTTTGTGAAGCCTGTTTCTTTTTCGTCAGCGTTGTACGAGGATATATTTTGTGAAAGAATAGTTCGGAAATGGCAACTCCAGTGTGGTCATCGGAGAACGCTCGGATGACCACAGGGCTCACATAATCCCTGAGGAGTACTACGGATCACACCTGGACGACTGAGGGATCACGCAGACAATATTGAAACGACTTTATGCCACTAATTAATATATAAATGATGCAAAACAACCCCTTTAACCCATTTTAAACAGACTTTTCCATTAAAAAACATGAGCTGCAACAAATAAACAGCAGAATGTACCAATAATTAGCCATAAAAGAGGCTTATTCACCCCTTTACAGCTCAAATCTGATCAAATAGCAATAAAAATACTCAAAATCTTGCATAGAAAAAGCGCACTGAGCCCCAAAATACATAGTCCCAGCTTTTTTGTATTGAACAATAATAGTATATAGTATAGTATATATTATATAACACAATGATATAGTGATTAACGTGACAGGCCAATACATAAATAATCAAAATGACCTTACCACCCCTCGAGAGACAGCGCTAACTGCTGATCAGAGAAGCAGGGCTCTAATTACAGCCCAACGCTCAGTGTAATGCTAAGTTGTGGTTAGCCGTCACTTACATTGACCGAGGACACAGAATAAACACAGCGATACAACACACAAAGTAAATTATACACTGCTGGTTATGCAAGACACTGGTTGTTAGGCCTGTCACAAAAATCACTATATCGATTTATTGTTCAGGATCTATGTATTTCTGGGGTTCAATATTTATCGTGACGGGGCTTTTTCTTTGCAAACATGGGAATATTTTTATTATTTTTAAGATCTGAGCTGTAGAGTTGAATAGGAATGGTTGAGTTTGTTGCAGCTTGTGTTTTTTACGATACCGTTTATTTAGAAATTATTTTATTGGCATTATCTTGCTGTATTTTATCCGTATCAGTGGTATAAAATGGTTTCAATATCATCGTTTATGTACAGTCATTATTACCGGGGAAGAGCCAGGACAGGCTGGAGGGACCATGTCTCTCTGGCCTGAGAACATCTCCCACCGCAGGAGATGGAGGACGTGTCTGGGGTGAGGGAAGTCTGGGGGTCCCTGTTTAGACTGCGGGCCCCGTGACCCGGCTCCAGTCAGGTTTAGGGTTAAAGTTAGGGCCGGATAAGCTGAAGAAAATGGATCTGATTATCGATTATCATGCTTCAAAACGTGTTATTGTGACAGACCTACTCGCTGTACAAAGGCAGAAAAAAAAACAACTCACATGAAAAAAAATCTGCTCAAGTAAAAGTATTAAAGTTCCTGTTTAAATGTACTTAAAAGAGTAAAAAGTAAAAGTATTTTGCAGTTTTTCAGATCTAATAAAGCTTCAATTGTGGTGATTTTGATAAAGATTTAAGCTGGATTTTGTTCAACAGAAACAACTGAAACAATCTTTTTTTTTCTTCGTTGTATATTTTTGTTGAACGTGTTAAAAATAAACTCTTAGACTTTTCAGCAGGTCTCACACAATAAAAAAATACTTTATACTATCCACTCCTGAAAAGTACTGATACCGCTCTCAAAGGCAGTAAAGTAAAAAGTATCCACTGTAAAATGTACTTAAGTAAACTACAGAAACCTAAAATGTACACTTCAGTACAGTACTTTACTACTTTAGCTTTGTTCCAGCGCTGCTAAAGACAAACTAACTATAAATTTAGGTGTGGCAGTTAGGTCGACTCACGGTGGAAGGAAGTGGAGTAAATATTCTTCCGGTGTGACTCATTGTAGCAGGTGTCCAGTGTTTTAGTAAGACTCAAATTAGATCATGTTCCTTTTATTTCAAAGCAGGTTTCGTTCTGCTCTGGGGTTATTCATGTCTGTTTGACCCACTGACCTCACAGTTTTTCCTGTTTACTCATTCATAGACTGTATAAATAAATGGACGTAGCTAACCTGCTCGCCACTGCGTTTCAAATAGGAAGTGAACATGAACACGCTTCCGGCTCCATCGACTCATTTTGGTGTTAAAATGTTCGTATTAACCCGCGCTACATGGTCCTGGTGTTTTAATTTCACCATTTTGTTCATAAATCAAGATATGAGCACTAATAACAGACAAATCAGGCGCCTTCTTTCCCTGAGGTCACTCCTGTCAGCGTTAGCAACAGGTTTGATTGACAGCGTTGCTAAGCATGCAGCAGGAAGGGGCGTTACCTTATCAGCCTGGCTCTGGATTGGCTCTTTGGTTGCTATGATACTCGTGGTCTCATTTTGACTGGACGCTTCACTTCCTCCATTTCTTTCTACAGTCTGTGGCCTCACTATAAATAAAGACGTATAGCGCAGCGGTAATGACTCACAGCTCCTGCCGTAGGCGTCTGATCCGAGCCTTGGCGTCCGCGAGCTCCACGGAGAGGTGCTGGCGGCTCTCGGTTCTCCTCAGACTGGGGGAGCCGTTCGGGGATTGAGCCGGACACGGGCCCAGCGGAGACAACTGCACACAGTCTCTTTCCTGAGTCAGCTCCACGATGGTCTGAGAGAGACAGAGACAGAAACAGAGACAGAGACAGAGACAGAGACAGAGACGACAGGGGTCACGTGAGTCAGAGGTGAAAGGTCATCTGTCAATGTTAAGGCACAAGGAACGAATGAACGAATAAACAAGACACCTAATGAACGAACAAAAAAACAGACAAATCAAAAATAAAAATAAAAAATAAAATCAACTAACAAAAACAAAAGAATCTACAAACAAATCAACAACTCAACAAATTAATAAACAAATAAAAACAAAAAAAATCAACAAACAAAACCTCAATAAACAAACAAATAAATTCATGAACAAATAAACAAAACAAAAAAAATCAACAAATAAATTAACAAATTAATTAACAAATAAATTAACAAACAAATCAACAAAACAAAAACTAACAAATCAATAAAACAAAACAAAAAAATCAACAAAAAAAATCAACAAATACAAAAAAAAAATAAAAATCAACAAACAAACAAAAAAATCAACTAATAAACCAAAAAATCTATTTTAAAAAAATCAACAAACAAATAAAAAAAAATCAACAAATAAACAAAAAAAAATCAATAAACAAACAAATAAACAAAAAAATCAACAAATAAACAAAAACAATCTATAAACAAATCAACAAACAAAAACAAATAAATCAACAAATAAGCACATAAACTAGTCATTTGCACTTCGGTGGTGAATCTCAGTATCTTTACAGCTGTCCACTGATTCCATTTCACACTATTCTAAACATAATGTGTTTGATCATTAGAACAAAACTCTACCACTATTTTATCCTAAAGCTGGAGGCGAGTGTCCCCCGCTGATCCTCATCTGAGGCTGTGAGAGGAAATGGGATTTTAATTGAGAGCAGTGATGGTCTGGAGGCTATTAAAACTCTGATAGACAAAGTTGGTTGTATCAGTGCAGGGCATCTGCCTCCTCTGAGCTGGAAACCGACGTAATGACGCATTTACTGCATTAAAACAGAAACACACATGGAGCCCTCATCCATGACACAGTTAACAGCTTCACCTCTTCCTTCCTGAGGCTGCTCTGCGGTCAGCGCAGAAGAAGAAAAGTTTCCACAGAGCCGTCCAAAGCCAGAGCACTCATTCTATTAGACAGTTGTATTTTTATTTATTTATTTGTATTTATTTATTTTTAGGGGGGAGGGACACACTCGCTCGGCTCGCTGCCTCCTCCGGGTAAAACAGCAGCTGAGATTAAGTCTATGGCCAAGAATAAGAAGAAAGTTGTAGGAGATATAGATAAAACAGCTGGAGTGACTGAACAGAGGAACACAGCACTCCACCAGGTCGGACGTTTTTCTTTTTTTTCAATCACTATCATTTTTATTTTATCTTCATATCTCTCTTCTTCTTCATTTTTTCTCTTGAGCTCAGCCCTCTCACTCGCTCTTTCTCTCTTCCATTCAACAGATTTAACTATACACACTACACACACTGTCCTGTTATGTCTTCTGTCTTTTTTGAATCATTCTCGTTATTAATATTTATTGAACCAACATATTTTAAGCATATTTAAACATGCTTAACTCGTGTGTCTGTCTTTTGAGGTCAAACAAACAGCCCTGGACCTTTGTCCTCGTTGCGTCTCGTCTCGTTTTACCTCTAGCTGTGTGTCTCTTTCATCAACCAAGTGCTTCAGGTGAAACGCCAGGTTTCGGGAGAGACTATCCAGGTCCTCAGGGGGAACATCTCCACTTTCCAACCACTGAAGGTCCACAACATTTTCCTGATTATGAGTAACCTACAAAAGAACAAAAACTGGAATGATCTGCAGGTCTGTTTTTGATATTACTCTACAGAACGAATAAAACGAACGTACCTCTTGGATGTGGGACGCTATAGCAGCTTTAGTGTCAAAATCCAAAGTCTGGATTCGGTCGATATACTCCTCCTTCTTTTCACACTGCAAAGAAAATACATTCAGTTTGGTGTTTTTTTTTAAATCCTGAGTTTTGATGATTTTCAAGAACAACAGGTAAGATTTACTGATGTGTTTTGTTTAGACGCAGTCAAACCAATATGAGTATGAAGCATAGACTGTATAAAGAAGCGAGTATCGTAGCAACCAAAGAGCCAATCCGGAGCGAGAGTGCTGAGTGCTTCCCTCTTAGCAACGCTGTCAATCAAACCTGTCGCTAACGCTAGTGGAAGTGACGTCGGGGAAAGAAGGCGCCTGATTTGTCTGTTATTAATGTTCATATCTTGTTTTACACAGACAAAATACAGTTGTCCCTCACTATATAGCGGCTCATGTTTTGTGGCCTCGCTGTTTGGTGGATTTTATTTGCGCAATTTTACATGCTTTTTTTGAACGAGCATTGTGTTCTGCGTCCTGATTGGCTGAGGGACTGTAGACCATTGTCCATCAGTCTCCTCCGTGTCTCCTGTACAGTACAGAATGTGTCAGACAAATTTACATAAATGTTGGATCAGTGTGACTCTGAAGTGCTGTATGTTTGCAAGTTTTCTCCCCGACAAAACCCACAATGTCGATGAAACGTTCTGCACCGACAAAGGCACCGACGAAGGTTTGAACTTTGAGAGAGTTTAAACAAGAGAGAAATGTGAGTGTATAAAATGTGTGTGTATAAAGTGTGTGGTGAGGGCTTTACAGCCATGAAACATATAGAATAATTGTAAAAAATAAAGCTGATACTTCATGGATTTCGGCAGCTAGCAGGTTAGCTATGTCCATTTAAATATACAGTCTATGCTTTGGAGTGTTTTATACATTTATGGTTCTGAGATGGCGGAGCGTCATCGCAGCTGTTTAAACCGTCTTTTACCTCAGCCTGAATAAAGTCATTGTACTAACCAGCGAACATTATCAACGCCATCTATTTAACGTCATTACTTCTGTGTTAAAGTCATTATTTTTTATCGTAAGCAGCAAATCTCATTTTCCCCTAATCCAATTTACTAATTACTTAAGTCCTGGAACACACAGGTATGATTGTACTGCAAATCTGACAACATTTATTCACAAATTTCACCCAAAGCCATGGTAAATATGGTAAAACTGTATGTTGTATTGTATGTTGTATGTATTACTGTTTGTTGTATGCATTACTATATATTTTGGGGGTTAATATTTCTCAAGTGTACAATTTCTTCACAAAAATGGGGAGATTTTGGATATTTTAGTTGTTATATGGTAAGATTTGAGCTGCGGCAGGTTGGATCAGTGACTTCTATGGCTAATTATTGGTTCATTCTGCCATTTATTTGCTGCAGCTCAGGTCTTTTAATGATCCTGTCTTTTTAAAATGGTTTTACTGGGATTATCTTGAATTATTAATGAGTCAGTGGTATTAAGTAGTTTCAGTATTATCGTTTATCGCAGTATCGCTCTATATTATCATTGTGAGAGGCCTAGCGTCGATTGTATTTGATATTTTTAATGTCATGTGAGACACAGACATGGGACCATAATGAAATTTTTGGGGACGATTATCATGGCCAAAATAACTGCGATTAACAATTATATATGACGATAATGATTTAAGTTGTTATGGATATGAATAATTATAACTTTAACCTAGAATATTATGGATGAGCAGGGGCGTCGACTGAAATTTGGGGGCCTGGGGCAATGAGCCTCACATGGGCCCCCATAATACAAATTAATAGGAAGAGGGTCCAATAATGGGCCCCGGACAACAGACCACTTTGTCCCCCCCTGTTGATAAGTTGTTTTTTTCTGCACATTCAGGTGATGTAACGGCGATTATCTTTGTTGCCGATTAACACGATTATATAAGATGTCCCACGAATGATTATTGTCGACCCTTTTTATCACGATAAATGATATTATTGTTTCTCGTCCGATCCTTAGGGAGAGAGCGTAGCTTTTACCTGGACGGCACAGCCCAAGAGCAGCAACAGTAACTTCTTCATTTCTTCCAAACCTTGCACTGAAACAGACAAACACAACTGGATCAGGACATGATGAAGTGCACAGCAGGTTTTTATAGTGTTTCAGTGTAAATTAAAAAAAAAAAAAAACAGAATATGTAACAACGTCAATGTTTGGACACACCCTTGTTCAATGTTTTTTTAATCTTTATTTTGACTATTTGCTGCATTTATACACACAGAAGACATCAGATATATAAAGTAAGATATATGGAATTATATAGCAAAGAAAAAAGTTAAATAACTCTACTAAATATGTTTTTTTTTTTTATATTTTATATTCAAAGTAGCCATCCTTTTCTTTGCCATTAAATATTTAGTAGAGTTCAGTAGAGTAACTTTTTTCTTTGCTACATAATTCCATATATCTTGCTTAATATATTTTATTTTTTATTGATTTATCTTTATCTTTATTTATACAGGGGAACCCAATGAGAGCACTTGGGCTTTTTTTTCCTGTTTAAAATACAATGCAAGCAGAAAAAAATAACAAAACAAAGAAAATATTTGATGTCTTCTGTATTAATCCAAAATGTAGAAAGAGGTAAAAATAATGAAAAACATTTTTTGAATAAACATTGAATGAGTGGGTGTGTCCAAACTGGCTGGCGTTGTTTAAACATGTATCACCAGTCCAAAGTATTTTTACTACTTTCTACTTTTTATATACGGCAGCAAGATATATGGAATTATGTAAAAAAGAAAAAAAAGTTCAATAATTTTATCAAATATTTTTCAACAAAGCAAAAGACAGTTGCTTTGAGGATTTGAATAGAAAAAATGTAAAAAAAAAAAAAAAAAAAAAAAAAAAAAAAAAAAAAGTACAGTTGTATTTTTCTTTTTTAATTGCTACATAATTCCTTATATCTTACTTCATATATCTGATGTATTTTATGTCCGTATAAAATGTAGAAAAAAAAAAAAAAAGAGAAAAACACTGATTGCGTGGGCGTGTCCAAACTTTTGACATGTAGTGCAGGTTAACCACAAAGGTTAGCCACATTTACCAAAACTGCATTATTTGTTCCTATGGAGCAGGGGTGTCTAAACTTTTCTCATCAAGGGCCACATATAAAAACACAGACAAAGCTGAGGGCCGACTGAGGGCCATAGACTGATCGCCAATACAGTGAATACTTCAAATCTGTGTATTTATGACAAGTTAGACTGAACCACTAGACCTTTATTCATGCTTAAATCATCAGTGGGACACATTAAATATTTGATATGGGCTTGTTAAAGTAGATTTTCAGAAATGTACAGTCAAAAGTTCTGTTTAAGGTAATATGGGACAATTCACCTGGAAGCTTGAGGGCCAAGAAAAATTGGTCTGAGAGCCGCATTTGGCCCCAGAGCCACAGTTTGGATATTCCTGCTATAGTATAACAACCAAATTCAACAGCCATTTTGGATAAACTTCTCTAATCTACATTCTCATAGTCTCATATTCTCATATTCTCGCGCCAGTGTCAGGATTTACAGTGTGAATTTCCTGTAGCGCTGCACATGCCGGGGCAGATTGTCAATAATGATGAAACTCAAAAACAGCTGCTACCAACAGGCCTAAGCTCATCCAGGCATCTGAGGCTCGGGGGGGGGCGGCCGGGTGCGTGCATTTGAGCTGACGCGTCCTGAAGAAGGTGAAGAGCCAGAGTGTGAGTGTGCAAGTTCACCTTTTATAGCAAACCTTCTCATTATAACACCTCGGGGGGTTGCAAGTGTTAACACCAAAAATAAATCTAGATTAGTGACAGCAGCCAAGTGTGAAGTGTAGTGAAAAACACAACATGTGCTCAAGGCTACAGCGCTAATATATAAAACATCCACTCTAGTAACGGGTTAGATTCAATTGATCCAGGTAACTAGTGCTGTGTTTGCTACTGCACAACAGAAATTCAAATCTGTAGCTGGACAAAAAAAATGGTGGGAGTGAAGACGTTTGGCTGCTACGTCTTCGATTACTGCTGGACACTGCCTTACATCTGTCTGAAGGCGCTAACTACTGAAGCTAACACACCTACGGTTTACAGTTAGCTTCAGTATCGTTAGCTCCATCCATAAAATAACTAGTAAAAGTGTCTCTCAAAAGAAAATCTACAAGAATAAATAAGATTTTGAGAGTAAAGTGTCAAACGTTTAATGGTCCTGATGATGAGTTGTTACTTGTTCACTTTGTTCCACAGAGCGACGAGAAAAACAACAGCGAGGCCTGGAAAAAGATGTCATCCTCGGAGCACATGGATCATTATGCGGAATAAACGAAGTCTGTTTACGCTGTCGTCGTGTTTGCGCTCTTGTTGTATTAGCATTGTTGTCGTGTTAGCGCTGTAGTCGTGTTTGCATGTTTGCTGTTGTGTTAGTGCTGTATTTGTGTTTGCCTTCTTGTTGTATTAGCATTGTTGTCGTGTTAGCGCTGTAGTCGTGTTAGCGCTGTAGTCGTGTTAGCGCTGTAGTCGTGTTAGCGCTGTAGTCGTGTTAGCGCTGTAGTCGTGTTTGCTTTCTTGTTGTATTAACACTGTTGTCGTGTTAGCACTGTAGTTGTGTATTAGCATTGTTGTCATGTGCACTGTCGTCGTATTTGCATGCTTGTTGTGTTAGCGATGTCGTCATGTTTGCGCTCTTGTTGTATTAGCATTGTCGTTGTATTAGCGATGTCGTCGGTTTGCATGTTTGTTGTCATGTTAGCGCTGTAGTTGTGTTTGCGCTCTTGTATTAGCATTGTCATTGTATTAGCACTGTCGCCAGTTTGCATGTTTGTTGTCGTGTTAGCGCTGCAGTCGTGTTTGCGTTCTTGTTGTATTAGCATTGTCGTCGTATTAGCGCTGTTGTCGGTTTGCATGTTTGCTGTTGTGTTAGCGCCGTAGTCATGTTTGTGTTTTTGTTGTATTAGCATTGTTGTCGTGTTTGTGCTGTCGTTGTGTTTGCATTTCTGTTGCCGTGTTAGCGCCGTCGTCGTGTTAGCGCTGTCGTTGTGCTTGCATGTTTGTTGCGATGTTAGCGCTGTCGTCGTGTTTCCATGTGTGCTGCCTTGTTAGCACCGTCGTCGTGTTAGCACTGTTATCAGTCTCCACTCTCTGCAGTTATTTTAACTAAATTCAGCGTCCACATCAAAGCTTAAATGAAGGTATCAAAGCGCTAACACAAATGCCTTTTTTGTCATTATTAGCGTGTTTTAAGAGTCTGCAGAGCCTCCACAGTCTGCATTTAACCTGCTTTGAGATTAGCGCTAGCCACAGACATCAACCACGGCAGTGCTCGTATCTACGGGTCCTCATTCTGTAAAATGCAGCGTGGTATTGGATTGGTAATTTGTTCACTCACTGATACCTGAAAAATGTGCAGCATCTGAGCTTTTGTCGAAACCAGTGTCAATATCAGAACAACCCTGCAGAAAACAATTACGCCCAAAAAAACAAATACTATTATAACGAGTGAGGTCAGCAGAGGCAGTTCCTACGGGAGCCCCAATCGGTCAAAATAGTGCCAGTGTTTCATTGATAGACCTTCAGTCCTGCACAATCCTCAGCAGATTTAAATCAATTTTTAGTGATTTTTTCAGAATCAATAGAGACCAGGGAGTGGATGAAAACACCAGGGTCCTACTGGGTCCTGTGTAGCTACAATAGTAATATTTTAATTAAACATTACAACAGATCAGAAAATAGCGTAATATGGGCCCTTTACAATAGTGCTATTTCTTTTACTAAAAAAACAGTCTTAATGGAGATTACGAATACAGTTTGTGACTCATTTAGAATAATTGCCCTCTGCTTTTCTGCGCAGTCTTTCACAAATGTGTGGGCTTTGCTAATTACAAGTGTCAATGCCAGCCTGGAAACTGTCAAATCACCATATGCTTCCTGAATATTGAGAATAATGAGAACATAAGAATAGTAACGGCTGATAAAAATGTCTCTCTTAGCTTCAGGGCTTAGCAGCACTTTAAGAAGCTATAGGAACCACTGCAGGAAAGGGATTAAACCTGGCAAATCTAATGCTGCAATGCAATGGAAGATAAGGGACTCTGGCAGGTTAAATAATTTATAAAGTCAGGGAAGGGGGGTAGATAAAAGCAGTCAGACAATAGGAAGAGGAATAGCAATACAAACACACACAGAGGAGATAAAAAAAGAGTGGAGGAGCCTGGAGAAGGGAGCAAGGAGAAGGCTAGAAATAGAAATAGACAAGAGCCCCCAGCTGCAGCAGACGGGGAGATTCCACTTGTCTTGTGTGGTTCTCATCCTTTGCATCGCGCTGCTGACACTACCGAACACAAGTTTGAATGATTTAACAGCCATGAAGAAAGATTTACAGTTAAAGATGGATAGCTGCGATCAGAGACAGTAGATTTTTCCCAAGAAGCCACTGATCAGAGCCTCTAGTTAAGCGAACAATGGACTTTATACTGAACAGTGAACCCTTACATTTGACAGTGACATAACGAATAAAATGACAACTACAGGTGTGCAAAAATAATGAAATATCTGCTTAATATTTAATTTAGCGGTAGGTATTGCAGGTTGCTATATCAATATTTGCTGTATCAATCATGGTTATTGGTATATTTTACAAAAGTACTGCTGAAAAAAGGAAATTTGTTTAAGTGATGCAGTTAACTTCATTTAAATTAAGTGTATTTCATTCACAGCGTGTGCATGTGGTAAAGTATGTGTTTATCTTCTCATGTTTTAAAGAATATCACGTGTATTATGTTGATTACTGCATTTTTTTCCCTTCCTCATGACCCGTAACAACCATTACATCTTTATGGATCCATTGTTTATCCTGGAATGTTCCACAATATGACATTAAACATATCTATCAGCACCAGGCCAAGTTACTCATCAGAATACATGTTTTTTTTTTAAGTTTCTTCACCTATAATTAAATAGATGCAAGTTTAATGTCATATTGTGAAACATTCCGGGCAAAGCAATAACTTCTCCATAGTGATGAGCAGGAGGCGGAGTCTCCACAGGAAGAGTTACACAGTGCAACTTTAAATGAATCAACTAAAGATCTCTGAAATCAGCGTTTTTATTCTTCATGCCTGTGTTTCAAATATGTGCAGATATTCACTTTTTGCAGTGTCTAAAACGAGGGACGGCTTTATGCTGACATGTCTTTGGTTTAGACGGGCACCACTTTGGTTAATCCTGATGAGAACTACAAAATGCTATAGCTGAAGAAAAATTTGATCATGTAACTGGACAAAAGTTTGAGTGAAGACGTTTAGCTGCTCATCCAAGCCGCTTCTGGTCAGATTACTGCTGCACGCTGCCTCATATCTGTCTGAAGGGAAGAGCTAGCTACACTGAAGCTAACACACCTATTTCTTTACAGATTACGTTTGTTAGCTCGGTCTATTGAACACTATGTATGTCATATTTTGCATAATCGTTCAGGCCACTAATGGGTCCTCTCACACCTATTAGCATACTGGCTATCGCTATCGTTTTCCTCGTTTTGATTTAGGTCGAAGATTAAAGTTATAAATAAGAGATAAATGATGTTTAAGTCTCCAATTCCTGTTCAAAGATGGGTGGTTTTTCTAGTAAAAATTCCCTCTTTAACTCCCCTCTCACACAATTTCCTTTATTTGGCCAAGATCTTTACCTCATTATCTTCAAACGACTGGTTAGTAGCTTTGAGATGGAGATGCACAGCAGATTGTGGTCCTGAGCTGCTCTTTTACGAAGTGGCTGTTTTGTTCCTCCAGTATAACTCTCCCTGCATTCTTCACTACACTGAATTTTATTTTTAAGCATATCTTTTTTAACTTTATGCATGCCCTTATTTGTACTTATAATAGCTATTTTTTATATTATTGTTCAATGTTTTATTAAGAAAGTTCCTAGTTTGTGAGTTGTGTTCACTGACAATGGCAATAAAAGTCTTCTGATTCTGAATGGAGTAGACCACATTGCTCTGCTCATGGCTTTTTGTCCTTTTGTTGAACCATTTTCTGTCTTAAAATGTTTGTAGGTTTGAAATAGCCCACTAAAATGCTATCTCAACCTTTTCTCCATTAGCCTTTTCACAGTGTTAGAGCAGAATGCCGATTCTTTGAACCTTTGCCATCCTGTCCACTTCCTGTCTCCCTCTAGCACTGTCTGACCTGTGACTTTGTATGTTACTCAGCTTGTCACCCCGTCTTCGGCCCTTTCCTCCCTCTACGCTCCATCCCAGCGACAGGAAACAAAAGGTCACGAGGACACTGACTAAACCTTCTTCCTGCACAGCCATTGCCAATCTCTATTTGAGGATATGACTTGGCACGACCAGAAATTAATTGTATTGTATTTGCTTGTTTGTGTAACAGCTAAACAGGTCGCCTTTGGTCCATGACACACTGGAGATGAAACGAAGCAGGCAGGATAAACCATTATTGATGAGGGTTTAATGCCTCATGTGCTGACTCATGAGTGTTCGTTCGTGTGCAGTGTCCACCCGGTGAGTCTCACGTATCCTCCAGAGGCGCTGGGATGTCGACCGTCCCAGATACAAATCGACAACAAGATCTGACAAAAGGAAATACAATCTTTATGGAAAAAAAACAATCCATAGCCAGGAGTGAAAACAGTCAAGTGGCGTTAACTCAAGCCTTTGGTAAATATTTACTCACACACAGACTTAAATACTCCAGAAAACACTGAAATTATTCGGTAAATGGTCGCATATATATAGTGCTTTTCCACTTTCAAGTCACTCAAAGCTCTGGCTCAGACACCCACCTCGCCCCCAGACACGGAGGGTCAGGTGGGTTAAGTGTCTTGCCCAATAACACAGTGACAGTATGTATCTGTGGGAGCTGCAGTTGCACCGCCAACCTGTGGGTCAGTGGATCTGACCGCTAAACCAACTGAGAACTGGATTGGAACCACCAACCTTCAGATCAGTTGCCAAACGCTCTACCAACTGAGCCACTGTCGTTCATAATCCAGTCGGACAGCGGCTTGTTCTACTTTAGGCTTTTATGGGAAGTATATTTCAAATCTTATTTAAAGTCTATAACTTAGGATGCGCTAATTATCATTTTAGTAGTCAACTAGTCAGAGATTTATTTTTATTTATTTTTATTTTTTTTATTTTAGAATTTATTTATTTGTCTTAATTTTTTTTATTTATTTAATTATTTATTTTTTATTTCATTAATTTTATTTCTACTTCAACATACTTTCATTGTCTCTTAATCAGATAATTATTCCATTGTCACCAGTTGTTTAAATAACAATTAATTGATACTTTGCCGTGACATCACACTGGGGGGATTCTATATGCATGTGTAGGGCAGAATGCTCATCAGTTCCCATAGTGACGCAAACACAGGCTAAAAACAAGTTTGGAAATTGTCTGAAACTCAAGAAAAAATACAAAATGCATTTAAACAAACATTTTCAGGAGCCTAGGATCAACACGAGCGTTCGAGGTCCTGTTTAGGCTGAAAAACTGTAGGCTAATGCTAGCTAGCTTATGACTGTAATGCAATTTCAGAGAGACTTGTTTAACAGCATAAATCAGCTCATCTGTTGTAGCTCCAACTAAGTCAGACAGAATGTATTAAAACAAAGCTCACACTGAAATACATATAACAGCTTCAGACGGAGCAGTGCCTACAGTTAGCATCACACCCCCAGGAAATGTTGATGACAGTATCAACAGTCACAGTCGTTCAACAAAAATCAGTCAAATAGACAAAGGAAGTATGCAATCGCAGGCCTACAAAATGACTCATTTCAATAAACCAGTGATTAATGAAAAAACGTCGCCAGCCATTTAAAGTCACCACAGTTTTTCGGACGATAAGACGAGGTTTTGTGTTGTACATTTGGTTAAACAAAGGAAGTACAGTGATCCTCCTTCCCTCAATGTGAACACACAAGTCGGCCTGTGTCCCTGGGTTTGGCTGTGCATGTGTACACAAAACAAAACGGGGTTAAGTCCGAGCCTGGGGGGCACGAAGGTCCATTCCCACATTGAACTGTTTGGAAGACGACCCTCCCCCATCCACAACACTCACACACAAACCCCCCGCCTCATAATGGGAGCGTAATAAAAGCCACATGGCCAATGACTTTCAGCTGCCAGTTACTGAAGCACAGAGCTGACTCCTGAGCCACTGGTCTGACTGGGAGACTGAAGGAGTATGTGCCTCACGAGGACACAGACAAACGTGGTCGGGGTCATGTATGTGTAATCGATTCCTGAGACGATGAGCTACAGCTATTTTGGTGAAATTGGCATATTGTGACAGCACTATGCTTCTGTTTACACTCACCTACTACAGTGCTCCCAAGTTTGTTTTATTGGAGATAGTTCTTTCCTTTCTTTATCTTTAACCCAATAAGATCACTTGGGCTCGCTTTTTCATGGGTATCCTGTTTAAACTACCAGGTGGCCCAAAAGTCACTGACACTTTTAAATCTTCAGTAGCTCCTATAATTCTTAAGTTATACTCACCAAATTTTAGCTGTAGATAAACTGAACCATCCCACATTTTTGGCAATATATACGGTTATAATTGTTCACTTACACTTGAACTTATCACTACTTAAACTAGGGGAAGTAAAAATGACCTAATTTTTAACATAATGTTTTTTAAGTGTCCACCATGTTGTGTTTGTCTCTGAACAGCCTGATCCAACACACTTTACAGAACATTTAAAGCATTTCTGGGCTTATGGCTCTTATTTGATCCTCGATATTACATTTTAAGTCATTTATTGTCTGAGGTTTATTCACAAACACCTTTTCTTTAAGATAGTCCCACAGGAAGAAATCAGGACTAGTCAGGTCTGTGGAGATCACATACTGCCCCCTGTCCTGCTGAGTGAGTGACGGATGGATTCGACCAATCGCAATGAAGTGTGAGCTCCCCAAAACCTCCTTAAGGTCTTGTACTTTAGTCAAAATTGTGATCTCAGCTCTAGCCCAGTGCCCCAAATCAGATATTAAGTATATTATATAGTGAATTGGGCCCATATTACACTGTTTTCTGATCTATGTTATTTGAAAACCACCACTTCATGACATCACAAGGTGGAACAGAGCATTTTGAGCATTGGAGATGTTACAGACTAATAATAAACTTGCTCAAATATGTGTGAATGAAACAAAACACAACTCCAGGTCTGTTTTTGAGGAGGGAACACCATTATAACATGGCTTAAACCGAGTCTAAAAAAAGAGTCCATTTTGCGTAATACAGGACCTTTAACAATCGTTAGCGATGAGCTGGGTTGTTATTCTCCCATCTGTTTTTGCAACACGGTGGCACAAAAATATGGAAATGTGCTGAAAGCCACAACATAATGACAATGACTGTGGTGAGACGTGAGGACAGCTGATGGAGCGAGACACGTAAATTTAACCGATTAGTGAAGGCCATAAATCCTTCAACAACTTCGACGAGGTGATGACCCGACATGTGACGACCAGGAGGTTGCTGTGTCTCCTGCTTCTGCTACTACAAATATACACATTATACCAGCCTATTACAGCCAGGTGAGAGTATAGGCTTCCAGCTCCATCAACCTTGGCTCCAGTTCACTTTCTATTGAAAAACTGTCCCATCTCTCTATAACTGCTGCTGTCAGACTTTTTAAAGGTTCTTTGTAACCTGCTCTACATGATCCTGGGTTTTTTTATTCACTATTGTGTTTGTGACTCAAGATATGAACATGAATAACAGACAAATCAGGCGGCTTCTTTCCCCGACGTCGATTGAGGTAGCATTAGCAACAGGTTTGATTGACAGCGTTGCTAAGCCCCTGCTCCCTGCTAAACCAGCGGTGCAGGCGGGAAGAGGCGTTACTTTCAACAGCCTCGCTCCGGATTGGTTCGTTGGTTGCTATGATACTCGCGATAAGAATTTCTAATATGCAAATTGACTCCAAATTCACCGCTATACCTGCTCTAGCCTCGATGAGCTTCATTTGACTGGAGCTGAACGCTGTGGGTGACGTCACACTCACTTAATTCACTTTTTTACACAGTCTGTGGTCAGGACCCAGACATACTATCCCTATAACCATCACCATAGTAACAGAATATCCCTGAATCATGCAATGCAAGTAACAATATGAATCATCTAAAACATGCAGTACAAAACTAATGATCTCTCACCTGAAAGAGGGTTTCGACCCCAGGACCAGCACATTTGGTAAAGGCATCATCACCAGCTGCTGTAGAGTCTCCTGTCGAAACAGAACAAAGGAAAATGTTAGAATTACAACCAGGTTTACAGCAAAAGACGAGGTTTAAATCTGTCAACTGGACAAATCGTTGTAAGAGTGAAGACGTTTCGCTGCTCGTCCAAGTCGCTTCTACAACCAGGTTTATTATTATGACTCAGACAGTAGTGGAAGAAGTACTTAAGTAACAAAATTAAGCAAAAGTACAGATATCAGAGAAAATAAGTACTCCAGTAAAAGTTAAAGTATCACATGAAAAAAGCTGCTTCGGTAAAAGTATTCAAGTATCCCTTTAAAAATGTGCGTAAAGACTATTTCATGCAGGTTTTGAGTCTTATAAAGCTTCAAATGTGGTGATTTTGTTAAAGATTTGAGCTTAATTTTGTGCAACAGAAACAAATCAATCTTTTTTTTTCCAAGCTGTTTTTATCTGTATATTTTTGTTGCTTAAACTACAAATGTGTTAAAAAATAAACCCTCAGACTTGACAGCAGGTCTCAGACAATTATAAAAAATGCTTTTACTTGTCAGTCCTGGGTATTTATACAAATGTATTGGAGTAGAAAGTACAGATACTGCTCTCAAATGTAGTGAGGTAAAAGTATCAAAAAGTGCAGTATTTTACTACTTTTACGTCGTTATGTTCCTCCACTGTTCATAGACGTTCAGTTTGATCAATGCTTTTTATCTAATGACACAGATCTTTGTTGTGAAAGAGTGTGACATAGAAATGAGGCAGAGTTTTCCTGTCAGTCACAACAACCAACGTGAATCAGAGCGTTTCTCTTCACAACACGCCCGGAGGAGACGACACACACACACACACACACACAATTACACACACACACACACACACACAAACACACACACAAACACACACACACAAGGATCGTCTGGATTCAAGGAGCTCGTCGTCTGCTTTGAAAACGGGAAATGCCAAAAAGAATTTCCTAAAATAAGATGACTGGGAGGGCTGCCAAAAATATTTTCATGGCTTTAACCCCAACAGGTCAACCTCAGTGTGTCAGGCAGAGAAAACACGCTAACACGCTAAGCTACCCTCAATATTTCATGTGGACCTTATGGGCTACTGTAGTTTGAACTCGTCTGACCTGGGGATTTGCCCAGTGGAGACATGTTAGTGCTGAAGTCGTTAAATCTGCCCTGTATATGTCATGGGTTTGCACAGAGCCCTTTATCACGGCTGCCATCTGTCCGATACATATTGCATTACCTCACCCAGGTGGTAAAAGAAGCAGAAAGTGTGTACAGAAAAGCAGGGTAACGTTAAACAAGCAAACAAAACCAGTGTAGATCCCGTTTGGACAGCGCTGCCCGTCGCACTGTGTTCTGATGTGTGTTTGCTGCTCTAAGTGTCTCCACAAATGTGTTTCTGTGTAAATACGTCGCTGTTGTTGGTCACTATCAGGAGGCTGCAGCTCTGACCAGGGACAACAGTGAGTTTGGGTCTCACCCAACGGGGCAGGTGAGTCATTCAAGTCAATAATGCACATATAAGAAGAGAAAAACACAGTAAAAATGGAGAAAAGCGGGTGTAGTTTCCACTTTCTACATTTTATGCATATGAAAAACATCAAATATATGAAGTAAGATATAAGGAATTACTCCATAGATCTTACTTCATATATCTGATGTCTGCTGTTTGCATCTAAAATGTAGAAAGTAGTTAAAAAAAAAGAAGAAAAAAACCCCAAAAATATTGATAATGAGCTGATGTGTCTAACTTTTGACTAGTAGTAGTAGTAGTAAATTTTTCAGCTTTATTTATTTATGTAGCACATTTAAAATAAAACTTAAGCTGCCTAAAGTACTTCACAAACAACAACTAACAAACAAAAACAGATGTACTGTATTTTCCGAACTATACATCGCTCTGGAGGATAAGTCGCACCAGCCAAAAAAAAACCCAAAAACAATAATGTAAAATAATGAAGAAAAACTAAAAAATAAAGTCGCACTGGATTATAAGTCACATTTTTGGGGGAAATTTATTTTACAAAATCCAAGACCAAGAACAGACATTTTATTTTTAAAGGCAAGTTATAATAATAAGAATAAAATGTGGAAGAACAGCCTGAATATCAGTACATCACACAACGTAACACATTTATATTTATTCAGCTCCATGAAGCACAGACAGAACTGAACATGTGTCTGGTTTGTTAACGTAAGATATTAACAGTGAATCAGATAAATAAAGCAGAAAAAAACAAACTATGGAAAAAAGTGTGACCTATAGTCCGGAAAATACATAAAATACAACACAAAGAATCAGAAGACTTGCATGAAGTTAAAAAAAGATATGCTTAAATAAAAAATAAAATACTTAGAGATAAATAGGTAGATAAATACTGCAACAACATTAGAATAAAGGTGCAAACATGATTTATTAAGGTGACTGGGGTTATAAAGTGTCCAGTTTAGAGCAGATATTCTAAAGTATAGTATTATAGTGTCAGTGGTACAGATATTATAAAGTGTTCATGAGCAGCAGAGGGAAGAAACTGTTCTTATGACGAGACACCAAATCACCAGGGCGACTGTACGTGGCGCCATCTTGGAATAACAATAAAGGCAAAGAAGAATAAAACAATAAAACGGCAAGATGTTCTACTGAGCTGCAACCAAACGCCAAGGACAAGATTTGGGTTTTTACTATAAATCTCTGAACTCTGAGATGTAAATGGTAAATATTGCTTGTAACAACATGAAAACCCAAAATAAAATGACCGCTCCCTCGCTGAAACTTTCACTAGGACCATTGTAGACGTGTTTCCAAACTGAGCACAGTCGTCCGCTCAGTCACAGTGACTCAGTGTTACAGTGACGGCTGCAGCTCTGGGCAGCACCGATGACCAGGCTCTGGGACACATCAGCTGTCGTCGCCTTAGAAGTCAGACGTGGGTCAGAAGTGCTCGTTTCCAACAATATAAAACTATCAAATATGTTTTATATTAACCATGTCACTTCTTAAAATCTCACTCTCATTATCACAGCAGTGCAGACAGTGTGCCTTTTCTGTGTATTACCTGTTTATTATGTTTTATATGTTTATTATATGCTTTTTTGGGAGGACGACAGTGGTTCAGTTGAGTGTTTGTCCACTGATCCGAAGGTTGGTGGTTCGAATCCCGCTCTCAACATAATCATCATTGACAGAGCAGTCTGACAATCTCTGTCCCCTACGACCTTCATGGTTTAATTGTATTACTTAAAAAATGAAATGGAACAAAAATGTAGTACTTAGAAATTATTCAACATGTGAATAAAACATAAATATATATTAAATCGCACATTTAACTAGATTTGCACATGAAATTCCAAATTAGACATGCCAACACTGCAGAGTAAACCACAGTGAAGTTCAGTTTGACGTTACCAGTGTACTGAACAGCGTTATAGTTACAAATGCTTATATAACGGCTAATAAAAATACCTTTAGCTGTGGCAAATGCATGTTGCAGTGGTCTGATGGCAGCATTATTTTTCAGATGCTGTGTGGATATGACAGAGGGCATTTTTGATAGAGAAACACAGACCTAAACAACAGCAGAAGTGTCTTGAAGGTGGAAAAGCGCTATATAAAAATGGGACCCTGATCATGTTTTGGCAGCTCTTTGGTCAGTTGGAGTTGATTTAAATGTGCTGGATGAATAAACTTGAATTGAGACCCCACAAACACTTGTTTATTCAGGTTTTACTGTACAGCTGTTTAGCGTCGGAACAACTGTCACAGAAAACAGGCATCAGCAGAGAACCAGGCCGCTCTGTAGTCAGGCTCTGCCCCCTCTCTGAGCACCTGTCTCTGCTGTCTGCACCTGTTCACTTCAGTGGAGTGCAGTGAACTTTAAAGCAGAACTATTCAGCAAATCGACTTTTCAGAGCTTTCAACCATGTTATACAGTTGTCCCTCACTATATCACAGTTCAACTTCCGTGGTCTCGCAGTTTTGTGGATTTTTTTGTTCAATTTTAGATGCTTTTTTACAGAGTATGAACGTGCATTGTGTTCTGCATCCTGATTGGTTAAGGCACTGTAGACCATTGTGTTCTGCGTCCTGATTGGCTGAGGGACTGTAGACCATTGTGTTCTGTGTCCTGATTGGCTGAGGGACTGTAGACCATTGTGTTCTGCGTCCTGATTGGCTGAGGGACTGTAGACCATTGTGTTCTGTGTCCTGATTGGGTGAGGGACTGTAGACCATTGTGTTCTACGTCCTGATTGGCTGAGGGACTGTAGACCATTGTCCATCAGTCTCCTCCGTGTCTCCTGTACAGTACAGAATGTGTCAGACAAATTTACATAAATGTTGGATCACAGTGTGACTCTGAAGTGCTGTATGTTTGCAAGTTTTTCTCCCCGACAAAACCCACAATGTCGATGATGAAACGTTCTGCACCGACAAAGGCAGGCACGACGAAGGTTTGAACTTTTGAGAGAGTTTAAACAAGAAGAGAAATGTGAGAAAAGTGTATAAAGTGGTGTGTGTGAGGGGGTTTTTACAGACAAGAAACATATAGAATGATTGTAAAAAATAAAGCTGATACTTCACGGATTTCGCCTGTTGAGGGTTATTTTTAGAGCGTGACCCCCACGATAAACCAGGGACCACAGTAGCCGTTTCCCTCATTTTCTCACCCGAAGTTGTATTTGGAGTGATTCATGTTTGAGAAATCTTTAATCTCTTATTTCAAGACGGCATTTTACAGATCAGTCCCTGTTTTCACCGCCACAAGTACACGCCCTCTGTGACGTACGCACTTCGTTATCCAATTTTATTTATTTAGTCGAGGATATACGTAGGATTTGGCAGCATTGGGTAGTTATTTTGGTAGAAATGAAACCAAAATCTGCTCGTTAGTGTGATGTGCAGAGATTTATGGCGATGTCAGCTTCCATTGGACACCGCAGTTTTTTAACCCAGAAATCAGCTGACTTTTTTCTTCTATTAAGTCGTTTTAGATGAATATTGTGATTTAAAATGTGCAAATTATAACATAATGATCCACGGGTGTCTTATATTATAACTATAGAGCACAATAAGTCTTCTTCAACTCTGAATTTACACTTTGAGTTTGTAGGAACCATTACAAAAATAGCTAATTGTTATTTTTCTGACCATTACGACACTGGTGATAATAATTCCAACACTAAAAAATATCTAATCCCATGCACTTTAGAACATGTTTGCACACTGAGGCGTAAACTACAGGGTTAGCAAGTTTTATACAAATTCATAAAGTCCGCTCCACCAAAATTCCACTATTTTCTTTGAACGCGGGACCCACACGCCGCCTGGATTCTGCACACGCGACCCGACACTTCAAATGTTGCTGTACACGCGGTTTTGGGGATGAGCACAAAATGACAGACATCAGGGATTAGCTGCAGTGCTAAATAACTGGAGTAATATGTGGCCCGGATTAGTGGGTAAAGGCTTAGCTCTCATACATAAAACATGATGGACGCTGCAGAGGAGCGAGCAGTCGGCGCACAACAACATGTCAGAGGGATTCACACAAGTCAACACAGACGCACACACGCACACGCACACGCTTTCTCTACCAACAGACAGAAAAAACACCTCAAACCTGCCTCCTTTAAATGCATTCATGTTTAAACCGTACCTGGATGCAGATACATTTGTGGTAAAGTTTAACAAAAAGATCCAAGAAAAACATCGATGCTAAAACCAGTATCGTAACTAGATCGAAAGGAACCCAAATACGACATAATTGAATCTTTCTTGATTATTTTTTGATGGTCTTGATCGATATCGAGATGTTACATTAGAGTCTATTTTTAAGTCTATTTTTTTAATTATTTTAAGCTATTTATCTATTATCTTGTTTTATTGTATGTACCGTTTTCCTTCTGTCTTTAACTGTGCGGTGCAATACTGGAATTTCCCCACTGTGGGACTAATAAAGGCTGATCTTATCTTATTTTATCTCTTATCAGAACTAATTTACAGGGGAGTCGACAGAGGGGGACAAAGGGGTCTGTTGTCCCGGGCCCCAGGGTCTTACTAGGCCTGTCACAGTAATTACTCTACTATATTTTTGGGGTTAATATTTATGTACTTTTTCTCTGCACAACTGGGAGATTCTTGGTTATTTTTTGTCAATATGATAACATTTAAGTTGTAAAAGGTTGAATTAATAACGTCTACGACTCATTACAGATGCAAACTAAGTACTCAAGAGGTTCATTCTGCGGTTTATTTATCACGGTTCATGATTTTCTTTAACACTATTGTAGATTTATAACAGTTTTTGTGGGTTAAATCTGCTCTCAGGTTATGGTCTATGGTTCAATGTTCAAACTACCATTGTTTTGTGTTGTTTAGTATTGAAAAATATGAGATTTTTCTATCATGACACACGAGAAGAAACAAACGGCTGGAAGAGTCGATGAAGAGGAGATGAGGGATGAGCTGCTGGTTTGATTTGATCACTTCTCACTCCAGGCACGCAGCACTGCCTCTCCCTCCTTCACCGCTGCTCCTCCCTCCCTTTATCCTCCTCCTTCCTTCTCCTTGATCTTCATCCTCTTCTTCCCTCCTTCCTTCCTTCCTCCCTCCCTCCACCCTACCTCCTTCCTCATTCCTATCCATCCTCTCTATCCATCCTTTCTTTCTTCCCTCTCTCCATCTATCCTTCCTCCCTCCCTCCCTCCCTCCCTCCCTCCCTCCCTCCTTCCATCCTCCCTCCTTCCTCACTCCAATCCATCCTCCCTATATCCTCTTTCCTTCCTTCCTCCCTCCATTCATTCTCCCTCTATCCACCCTCTCTCCATCCATCCTCTTTCCTTACTCCCTCCATTCATCCTCACTCCTTGCTCCCGCTCCTCCTACTTCCTCTTCCTCCCTCCTCCTTCCTCCTCCTTCTCTCCTCCTTCTCTTTCTCCTCCTCCTTCTCCCTCCTACATCTTCTCTCCTCCTCCTACCTCTTTCTCCTCCTCTCCTCCTCTCTCCTCCTCTCCTCCTCCTCTTTCTCCTCCTTCCTCCTCTTTCTCCTCCTCTCCTCCTCCTCCTCTCCTCCTCCTCTCTTTCTCCTCCTCTTTTCCTTCGGTACATTATTGATTCCAGGAGGATGCAGAGTCCCTCAGCAGTGGCTCGTCTTCCGTCCCAGGGCAACACTTGGACTGACGGATGGAGACGGGGGTTAGGAAAGAATCTACGTCACACAGTCAAATGTTTTCACACTCGTCTCTGTGTCGTATTGAGAGAGTCAAGTGGGTCACATATTTCAATCATCAATTATTACCAATCTTGCCAAAACACAAGACAATTTCACAAAGTTTTTAAATATGGGATAAATGGGAAAGGAAGGAGATTACAAAAGATTATTCGTCTTTCTGCTCCTTGTCATTCATTTCTTTGTTATTTATGTTTACCTTTATGACACTGTTGATGTCTTTTTATATTTTATGAATTCAATTAAATAAATAAATATTGACAGTAAGTCTAAGCAAGACAATCGTGAGAGAAAAAATACCAAATATTTTCCTCAGGCACAGATATTTTCGGTCGGAGGAGCTATGGGGGTGTCAACTTACTTAACATGTTAATTTAGAGTAAAAAAAAAAAAAAAAATGGGAGGAGATATGGGGGAGAATTGGCTCTTCTAGGGCCCCCTCGAGCCTTTTCCTGGCACCGCCCCTGCTCAGGCGCATTTGAATCACAAGATTATGAAGTTTTAGAGCAGAACAGTCAACTATCAAATGTGTAAATTTGAATGTCTTTGTCACTCTACATTCACAGGATGAATTCTATTCTAACATTTTGTGTGAGTCATGGTTTAATCTGCTATATAACATTTAGTAGCACATTGCCAAAAGAAGATATTTAACACTAAGGTCACACACACAGATCCAATCCAGATTTTGTGACGTCTAAACAGGGCGAAACGATCTGGGGCAAACTCAATTTCAGTATAGATAAGCAAATGACATAATTATAACTTGTTAAGAGCAGAAATGTGACTTGTTTTTATGGTGATGAAAGAAAATAAATGTGAATTGTCTCATTTTTTACACAAATCATAAAAATAATCATGATTTTTGTTGAAGAAAACCTTATGGGTGACACTTATATAGGTTGTGTCCGAATGTCCACGCTATTCCCTACAGGGGGCGCTATTTAGGAAGGGGCACACCATTTTTAGTGGTGTCCGAATGTCCAGTTTGTGAGAAAATAGTGCAATCAAAATTTCCCACAATGCAAAAAAAAAAAAGAAAAGTAGTGAGTATCAGTGGTCAAATGAAGACTGGCTTTGCTCAAATTTCACATTTCAAGAAAAAAAGACTTAATAATGAACTGAAAAGACAAGTTTTTATATTGCAAAACTATAATAAAAAGCATTTAAAAAATTAAAATATTAACTGAAAAATTAGATAGGAGTTCTTCTGCAGAATCAGATATATTTTGAGGTTTTTGTAGGAAAATTACAGCACTTAAAAATACAAATTGCAATTTTGATTTGCAATTAAACACAGCCAAAAAGGGAAGATAACCAAACCTTTTACAAGTCGACAAAAGCACTCTGACTAAAATGCTCTCCACTGACAACAGAAATCAGTCTGACGAGCATTGTGATTAGATTTGTGATTATTTTTTTAATAATAGGATTCGATTCAAAGTTAATGTTTTAAACCCATCCAGAAGAACTGACAAAAAGTTAGCAGTTTGTGTGCAGAATCAGATATATATTCATGTTTGTAGAGGAAAAATTGTGGTCAAAGTGTAAAGAAATTTAAAACAAATGCATGTATCTTTAATAAAAAATGGTAAAAAGGAAAGACAAACCAAACAGTGCCCTATTGTTCATGAGAGGACAACACACCGACTAAAACGCTCACCGCTGACAACAGAAATTTGTCTGAAACGCCGTCGCCTGAAGAAAAGCTTTGGCGTTCCCTCCCACACACTGTACCACTGCAGCTCCGAATGTCAAGGGCGAGATGGATCAGCGCTACAGTCGAAACAGCTGCGTGTGTGAGCGTGTGTGTGTGTGTGTGTGAGAGATCGGGGTCAGCGCGGAGGTTATAAGGGCGCACTGTTCCTCACCTCACAAACCCTCGGACCGTTAAACACACACACCTCTGTAAGTGTCGTTCCCATCCTTCGACCCGAGCGCTAGTTCCGCTGCTGGCGTGGCGGTAACAGGGGGCTAATTGTGCGTTTGCCTGTGCATGTGCCGCTGAACCCTGAAAGCCTGAATCACACCCATTCTGCAGAACTGGAGGGTTACCATAGAAACCACTCGATGGGTTTATCCTCCCCAGCCGCACCAGTCTGACACACATAGTAATAGATGTATGAAAAAAGAGCATAGCCTCACGCTGTAAACTGTACTGTACTCTCACACGTTACATATGCACACGCCTCTCCGGGGTTCAGCACTGCGGACTTATCTCCCGCTGAAATACTGCACAGATTATCATCATGGAGGGTTATTTCCAGCAACAATAGGAAGAGACATGCTTCCCGTTTCTCTCGCAGCCAGTGGACAGACACTATGAGCACGATAAAACAAAACAGCCCTCTGTAGTTCCCTCCATTGTTCTCAAATGTGACGGAATAATACACTGGATGTGAACTCAGTCAAGTCAGATGTATAGAAACCTTCAACGTGTATTTCCCCGACATGGATCCAGTGTAATCAAACACAGGGTATGCAGACAGGTTAATAAGGCAGCAGTAGTTCATTTGGTAGAGTGTTTATCCTCCTACCAATCAGTACTGCTGTTGTGTGCTTGGGCAGGACACTTAACACACCACTTAACCCCGTGTCTGTGCACACTGGTGTCTCAAAGTGTGTGCAAATGTGTAAAGTGCTTTGAGTGCCTGGAAAGTGGCACCACACACTTTATACACTTTTCTCACACAGGCATTTTCTCACATTTCTCTCTTGTTTAAACTCTCTCAAAGTTCAAACCTTCGTCGGTGCAGAACGTTTCATCGACATTGTGGGTTTTGTCGGGGAGAAAACTTGCAAACTTACAGCACTTCAGAGTCACACTGCGATCCAACATCCAACAATGGAGACACGGAGGAGACTGATGGACAATGGTCTACAGTCCCTCAGCCAATCAGGACGCAGAACACAATGGTCTACAGTCCCTCAGCCAATCAGGACGCAGAACACAATGGTCTACAGTCCCTCAGCCAATCAGGACGCAGAACACAATGGTCTACAGTCCGTCAGCCAATCAGGACGCAGAACACAATGGTCTACAGTCCCTCAGCCAATCAGGACGCAGAACACAATGCACGCTCATACACTGTGAAAAAAACAGCGAGATCACGAAAGGTGAACCGCGATAGAGAAGGACAACTGTACAAATTACATAATCATAACTTGTTCAGAGCAGAAATGAAAGAAAATAGAAGTGAATTTCTTTTGCTATTCGATAAATTGTTTCATTTTTTATTCAAATCATAAAAAATAATCATGATTTTTGTTGGGCAGAAGAAACTATGTGCGACACTTACATTGGCTGTGTCTGAATGTCCAAACTATTCCCTACAGGGGGCGCTAACCATTTGTAGTGGTATCCGAATGTCAAGTTAGTGAGAAAATAGTGCACCTTGAAAAGCAGTGGGCATCAGTGCTCACTAGACTTGTCAAACGTAGACCACAATGCATTGCGAGAGTTGGAAAAAAGCTGATAACAACAGGTTTTTAACTGGACACTACACGACTGAATGAAGCAGATACAGTAGAAGCGCTGGTTTATCACATTATTGATCACTAATTATGAATAAAACACTCTTAAATAAATAGCTGCTGTGTAAAGTTGTAGCGTTAGCCACTTTCCTCAGCTCAAGAGGTGCCAGTGAGGTCCTTCCTTCCTAGCAGAGATCTCAAATGAGCTTTTAAACGTAAATGACAGCAGGGTCAAAAGTCAAACTCAACAGTTGCTGCGGTGACCAGCAGGGGAGTGTCCCGCCTGACAGATGGACAGATCATCTCCCGCACTCAGAGGAGGAGGAGAGGACGAGCCATTAGTGAGACGCTCCTTTTCTTTGGCCCGTGTTTGCGTTTCTACATAAGCCCAGAGGCGCTAACGAGTTGATCCTGCTGCTCGGCTCAAAGGTGGAGGCAGGTGGGCTGGAGGGGGGTGGGGTTCCCGAGTGGTCTTTAACGTTTTAACATCACCCCAGGCTCTGCTCACAAAAAAGTTTGTCATGAAAATCCCTGTATCAATTTCAATATGCTACAAATGGGTCAATATTTATCGTGAGCAGGGTCGAGAGGGGGGGATAAAGGGGGCTGTTGTTCTGGGCCCCACAGTTTTTCGGGCCTTAGAATTGGACCCTCTTCCTCTGCAGGGGTGTCAAACTCAAATGCACAGTGGGCCAAAATTAAAAACTGAGACAAATTCACAGGCTAAACTCAATATTTTTTGAAAAACTGATACCGGCGACCGGCTCTAATGGACATTTAATATGATCTCAGGGGCCAAATATAATTAAACCATGGACCAGAGTTTGACATATGTGTATTAGCAGGTCTAATTCATTCAATTTCTATTAAAGCGGGGCCCATGTGAAGTTTCTTGCCCCAGGACCCCGAAATTTCTGCTGACGGGCTTGATCGTGCATAATATTTCTTTGTAGTAGTGGGATTTTTTTTTCTGCAATATGATCAAATTTGAGCTGTAGACGACTAAAATTGCACAAACTAATTACTTAAGTGTTGCATTCTGCCATTTACTCAAACAGCTCAGTAATATTTTATAATAATGTACATTTAAAATACTTTTTTTGTGTGAATAATTCTGGTTTGGTCTCAATAATAGAGTTTATCGTCACAAGAGACTACAGCTATATAAAACCTCTTTGTCTTTAGTGTCACAATAATACAAATTTCAATAATACATAATACATACATAATACATTTCAAATTAGAGATTTTGATACTAAGGGAAAGGCCAATATTAATACCACAATGATTAAAAAAAAAAAAAAAAAAAAACAGTCTTTGAAGGAATTTTCAACACAAAATAATAGCACTTTATTTCTATCTTATGGGGGTCTTGCGCTGGTTCTGATATAGATTTAGACCAATTTTGCCCTATTTATGTGATTTTTTTGGAGTATTCATCCGTCTTTTTCCTCTTATCCAGGGCCAGGAGGTGTGGGCAGCATTCTAAGCAGGGACTCTCAGACTTTCCCTCACCCCAGCCACTTCCTCCAGCTCCTCCGGTGGGACCCCAAAGCATTCCCAGGTCAGCCGAGAGACATAATCCCTCTGGCGTGTCCTGGGTCTTTCCCGGGTTCTCTTTCCGGTGGGACATGCCTTGAACACCTCCCCAGGGAGTCGTTTTTTAGCATTAATACATACTATACATACTGATACTATTCAGTACTAGTTTTAGTATTGATTAGGATCTGGGTTTCGATACTTTTGACGAGCCTACGTGTTGCAAAGCCGTGATGGAAATATATGTGTATTTACGTCTACTGTCCCATCTCCTGTACTTATCTGCTGTACAGAACTCCCCAGGCTTCACAAATGGATTATTTTTCATCAAGATAAATCATTTTTCCACAACAGATCGTTTATCAAACCTCTGGGAACTGTAATAGCACGATCTAAACCATAGACTGTATAAAGACACCATGTAGAGCGGGTTAGTACGAACATTTTAAAGCTCACTGCAGCAGTTACAGAGAGGCCACAGTTTTTCAGTGTGAAGTGAATTGAAGCCAGAGTCACTGGAGCTGGAAGTGCGCTCATGCTCACTTCCTCTCTCAGCAGCTAGCAGGTTAGCTATGTCCATTTCTATATACAGTTATATGATCCAACTACATTTACAGCTAAGTGCAAGTATGCCTGTCATGATAATCATTATAACAATCGATCTTTGGTTCAATATTTATCACAACCATATTTTCTTTGCAATAATGGAGAGGTTTTTGTTATTTTAGTTGTAAAACTATAAGATTTGAGCTGCAGAACTTAGAATAAGTCACCTATATAGCGCATTATTGGTTCATTAGCAATATATCATGCTTTAAAATGTGCTATTGTGTCAGGTCTAAGTGCAAGACATGGTAAAAGTGGCAATTTAGATAAGAACAAAATGCAAAAGGAGATTTTAGAGAAGTGAAAAGTCAAAGGGTCAAATACATGTTAAAACTCTCAGATTGTGGAACATCATTTAATATTTACAGATGAAACCAGAAGTTTACATATAGTGTGGAAAAAGACAGGTACACTTTTATTTTGTGAAATCAGACTAAACTTTTTCAGTTTTAGGTCAGTTAGGATTACCAAAATTATTTCTATTTGCTAAATGCAAAAAAAAAAAAATCAGTCAGAAGTACAAGTTACAGTTGGAAAAAAATCCATAACTCTTAATATCCATATCCATAACTCTTAAATATCTCTAAATATTTTTCTTTTATTTTTTCAGAACATTTAGAACTACCCTTCCGACATTAATGTCAGACAGTGAGGAAAAAAAGGATTTTTTTTTTTTTTTTTTTTTTTAATATAATGCATTCAAAGTTCTGGTTTCAACTGTATATTTATCCAATCCAAGTTTATTTGTATAGCACATTTTATAAACAAGATAATTTCTAAAGTGCTGCAGATAACAGCAAACATTTAGCTGAAAAAATCACCAGGAACTAGTAAAAATGAACAAACAAAAGACACAGTGATGATGCTTAAATCATGTTTATTGGTTGTTAAGGTGAGGAGTCTAACAGATGCTGTGGACGGCCCTCCTCAGAGCCCGAGAACGGAGCCCCACAGCTGACACTGACTTCGGGCGGTTTTGAAATGCCTTGAGCTCGGTGTTGAGACATTTCACCACATTTTCTTCAAACTCCACATTGTCCGGGATACGTGCTGCCTTCAGGAGATGGGCAGGCGATCCATAAATCATCTGTAGACTTCTGGCAGCTCCTTTGCCTAGTCTCATTCGTTTGTTATCGCTGATGTCGGTATCTGGCTCCACAATAAGCTGGTTCTTGATTGTGTTGTCCAGTCTGTTGGCGATGCTGTGGCACGCATCTCGGCTGTAGACTTTATTCTTTTGTAGTATTTTTTTGACGAGAATGCGAGTCAGACTGCAGGACAGAGTGGGGCCAAACTGGAGCACAGGTGAACTGCTCCTTTCAGGTGAATTAGCCTCATTTGTGTGTGTTTGTCCTGGTGTCTCCTCTTCACTGATGGTGCTCGGTCCAATAGAGATGACAGGCTCAGCTCGGACCAATTCAATCACCACAGTTAACATTTTTTTGGTCTTTTCAGTAGCTCCTGCTTGATTGGTTTGCTGCTCATTTTGGACTCCATCTGCTGAAGTCTCCACCTCAGTTTGAACTGGTACCTCTGGTGTCTCCATCTCAGGAACCTCACACCTGTCATACATTTCAGGAGTGGATTCCTGAATAATTGAATCCACAGGATCTTGTGGCAATGGGCACCCTGGGGCCGTCTCTGTTGGGGTTGTTTTTTCTTCTGACTTCTTTAGACTCTCCAAAATCCCCATTTCAGCCAACATTGGTAGGAATTCTTGGGGTATATAGTTAATAATGGAGAATTCCTCCTTTGTCACATCTGGTACCTCAAGTGAATCCACGTCTAGAATATCTGGAACCTTTGGTGGATCCATTTCAGTCACATCTGGATTCTGTGGTTTCTCCACCTCTGTAATATCTGGTACCACCAATGTCTCCACATCGATAACGTCTGGTACCTGTGTTTTTTCCACATCGCTAACGTCTGGTACCTCTAGTGTCTCCACCTCGGTGACTTCTGGTACATCTGGTGTCTCTATCTGGGTCACATCTTGTACCTCTGGTGTCTCCACCTCTGTGACATCTGGCACATCTGGTGTCTCCATGTTGGTCAAATCTTGTACCTCTGGTGTCTCCACCTCTGTAACCTCTGGTACATCTGGTGTCTCCACCTCTGTGACCTCTGGCACATCTGGTGTCTCTATCTCGGGCACATCTTGTACCTCTGGTATCTCCGTCTCAGGAACCTCAGGGTCGTTGTGGATTTCAGGAGCCGATTCCTGGATAGCCGATTCCACAGGCTCTTGTTGTGGCAATGGGCACACTGTTGCGGACTTTGACGGGGTTGTATTTTCTTCAAACTCCTTCAATTTGTCCAAAACTCCCATCCCATCCAACATTGGTAGGATTTCTTGGGGTAAATACTCAATAATGGAGTACTTCACCCTGTCATCTCCAGTAGACATGTCTGATGTGCACATAATCTGAGGGACATCGTCTTGCATAACAGAAGTGACATCCTTTGAAATCTCCTGTGCATCTCCAGTAGCACCGTCTGCTGGCAGAGTCTGTGAGTCCACTGGGGAGGACTGGTCTTGAGCCGTGAGTGTGTCACTTGAGTCTTGGGTGACTGAAGGTGCATCTTTGCTTTCAGAAGAGACGTTTTTAACTGGTGGTTCATCTACTTTAAAACTGTATCCAAACGCATTTAGTATGAGGGCTGCAGCGTTCTGTTTGGCTTCCTTTAGTTGAAGCCTCTCGCAGTCACAGTGTTTGTCTCCAAAAGTTGCCTGTACGTGGTAAATCCATTTTTCTGTGGTTCTGTCCACGTCCACCACAGTGAACACAGGAGGTCTCGCTCGCTTAAGAAACACCAGATCATTGAGGCAAGATATCGGGTTTTCGCCCTCTTTGAAAACTGGTGCGTCTTTGCAGGGACCCTTGCCTTTCTTTTTTCCCTTTTTGGGACTTTGGGACTTTCTCGGGGAGAGGCAGTCGCTGCAGTTGAGGCAGCACCTGTTGAGCAGCCAGTTTTTTGGCACCAGCTACTGAATTTGCCTCACCTACTCCAGTGAAACGTCCAACTGTTACTTTAAAAGAGAACGTGGCCTTGTGGACGGGGCCTTCTCTTTTTAACTCCGTAAACTCCACTGGCAGTCCAAGTCTTAGGCCAAGCTCAAAAACTTCAGAAACTACATGTTTGTAGTTGACGTCCAGCTTGTTGATCAAAGCCGTGGTGCTCTTCTGTGGAGTTTCCATTTTGGCTTGTAGTCTGTGACTGTCGAAGGGTTTGTTTGCTGGCAGCTGTGAAAGAGTCGCTATCTCAATCGCTATCTTTGCTCTCAGTGAAATGTGTCTTGTCTCTTCGGATGCAAGTGCAAGAATGAAGAAAATGTGAGATGAGACCTTGATACTACACCTCTTATTATAATGCTGTGATGTCATTCCGCTGTGATGTCATAGCATGACATCAGTGATGTCATGTCGTTGCCATGGCGAGTCCAGCAGCCTTTCCCTGTAGAATCATTTAGAATTGTGTAATACATATGTACTTCAGGTCTGAATATGACTTCCTGCACACTCCACCATGGCTTTTGTTGTTGTTGGAAAAGAGGAACCATTTCTCAGGCTTCCTTTTCGTGCTCACTCTGAAAATAACTCCCGTTGCAGCATATGGGAACCTACTCGACATGAAAACTGCCATCAACTCTGCTTCCTGTTCACTTCAAACTCCAGCATTTGGGGTTTGAGCTTCTGATATAAAAGTCAGAACTGACACAAAAACCCAAGAGCAGATTTAAACCACAAAAACTATTATAAATCTGCAATATTGTTAAAAAAAAAACATGAGCTGCAATAAATAAACAGCAGAATGAAACACTTTTGTACTTAGTTTGCATCTGTAATGAGTCACAGAAGTCATTAATTCAACCTTGTATGGCTTAAATCTGATCATATAACCAAAAAAATAACAAAAAAGAAATCCATATATTGTCGATATGGTCATTATCGCAACATATTAACCATATTACACATACATACAAACTGCAATAAATAAACATTAGAGTGAAAACAGTTTGGGAGATAGTTTGTGTATATAAAAAAGTTATATAGCATACACTGTAACTTATTATAATTGACAAACAATTTAGTGACTGAATGGAGCAGGTTGAGAGCTTTTAAAAGGAGGTATAACATGTACATACTGCTAAATAAATGATATTTGAATTATACCAAACTATAGTGACACCTATAGAATTTTAAAACCGCCTCAAATAAGTATTCTAAGATGAAAAGGTAGACTTTACTATAAAAATGCTATGAAATAATTAGATTTACCACTATAAACCCCTGTAAAAATAATGTAAAAGTGGTATCAGTGCATCCCTACTCATCGTAGTACAGACAAATAAGCCACTAGTAAAAAAAAAAAAAAAGAAAACAAAAATTGCCTCAAAAAATATACTTTCATCTGTCATATACTGAAAAACTTTATATAGTCATCATCATCACAGGTAGGGATGGGACAATAAACAATAATATCGTTTATCGTGATAAAAAGGATCGACAATAATCGTGATAATCACCAACAAAGATAATCACCGTTATATCTCCAAAATGTACAGAAAAAAATAAATAAAAAAGAACTACTTATCCACAGGGGAGTCAACAGGGAGGGACAAAGGGGGCTGTTTTCCGGGGACCATGGATCTTAGGGGGCCCAGAATCGGACCCTCTTCCTATTAATTTGTATTACAGGGGGCCATGTGAAGCTTATTGCCCCGGGTCCCCCATATTTCAGTCGACGGCCCTGCTCATCCAGGATTTTGTAAACCAACTGAGGGGCCGTGTTGCCTGTTGTTACGAGATTAAACAGATACCAAAGAAATTCTGAAAAACTATACTTTTCCCACGCACATCTTGATAATGTAAACAACTTCAACAATTGTCAAAGAGTGTCATACAAACTCAAACATACTCAGTTCCTCTATTGGTGTAGTAGCATGTGAGTACACATGACAAAAGACCGTGAGCCCGAGTCACAAAACAGCCACATGGCCTGTAAAGATGCTGATTTCACTAATGCGAGAGAGAGAACAAATTAAAAAAAATAAAAATAAAAGGGGTATGCGGCGTTTGTTTTGTGCATGACTCAATTAACTGAAAGCTATATAAACTTTATCACTGCCTGGAAGCGAAGTTCTCTAAAAATCTTCAAGCTGTTGTAATAAGGAGACTTCAAGCGTCACAACTTCCAAAAAAAAACAAAAAAACAGAGCAGCTTTGTGTAGATTTTGGTCAACAAGGAAGGAAATGATCAACCCCCTTCCCCCATTTATACACACGCAAGAAACGGACAGAAACGGTCGAAATGTGAACTCTCTCGGACGACCCCCCGATGCCTCAGTGTGATGGGCACAAGTGGAGCAAAAGTGTCCGAAGTTGGTGCTAAAATCAGAGCCGTTGCAGCGCAGATGGGCTCGGACGCTAAAGAAGCAGGAGAAAGCCAAAGTAACTGAAGCGAGGGAAGTATGAATGCTGCTCTGTGTTAGTGCAGAGTCAAAACACAGCACTTTATACCACACCCCGAAGAAATACCAGGCCAAAAGAGGACAGACACAGCTTTATTTAAACATTTAAAGACACGGTTACGGCTCAAAAGGGAGAAAATGCGCTAAAAGATTCAATTCAGATACAAAAAGGCTAAAGGTTGAAGTCCAAATATGTTCTACTAATACAAAACACTACAGCATTAAAAATATCTTAAATGTCACTTGTTTCCATGATGTTATTGCTTTGCTGGAGCTTAGACTTCACTTTAATCTCGATTTAAGAGAAAGACGAACATATAAACTGGCCGATATTGCATTTGCTAGTGCAGAGATCGACAGATATGGGGTTTTTCATGGCCAAAGTTGATGCCAATTATTTACGAACCTATAAGAGAGCTGTGTACTTATGTTTTCTGCAGTTATCGCTTTGCACTATAATAAAGATTTATGTGTGTGTGCATTAGGCAGCGGGTTGGGCAAAACAAAAATATCGGCTTGAGGTGAAGATTTAAGGCATCAGTATCGATATATCGGCCAGATGATATTGATCTATCTCTATTTTAATGCATCGCTTATGAGCCTTAAATCTGCTGCAGAGTCCAATGTTTTCTTTGGGCCTAAAGAAAATGCAAAACTCTTTATCTGAAGCCAAAAATGACACTGCACTTGTATCCACTTTGTAGGAAAACAGGTTTGTGGATGAGCTTGAAGTCATTTCAAACCATATAAACTGGTGAAAAACTAAATCAGCCCTTAAAATTTATCGGCAGAGCTCATCAGACATCGGTTTCACTGTATTCTACACAATCGGGATCGGCTTTAACCATGAAGAAAAACCCATATCGATCTCTAATCTCCATGGAGACAGCAGATCTGTGCAGAGGGGAGCATGCTCACAAAAAGCAATGAAAGCAACTATATTAACATTATAACTTCTCTGTAAAATCAATCAGTACTATTTGAACGTGATCGCTTCAAATCTGGGGAGCAGGGGAGTCGACGGGGGAGGACAAAGGGGTCTGGTTGTCCCGGGCCCCAGGGTCTTAAGGATCCTATTAATTTATATTAGAGGGGGGGCCCATGTGAGGTTTCTTGCGCCAGGCCCTTAAATTTCTGGTGACGGGCCTGCTGGGAAGACATGAGTTGAAATAATATGATTTTATAAACTTTTATAGTATTACTAAAACTATTTTATAAACAGGATGAATGTAACTGAATGAAATAAGTGAAGTTTGATATATTGCGGAAGAAAACATAGAAAACAAACGATAATAAAATGAAACTGCAACATTCCACTGACACGATAACTCAAAATCAAATTAAAAATACTTTTAAAAAATGTAAAAACACTTTAAAAAATTATAAAAAAATATTAAAAATGTACAATATTATTTAAAAAAAACAAAACTCACAATAATAAATAAATTGGTGTGATTTGAGTTGCAGGTTTGAATAACTTCTTAGTACAGAGAAACAACAAAAACCTTCTCACTAGTGCCTCAAAAACTACTGCTGATCTGTACAGAACGATAACTCGATATGGTAATTATCATGACAACCCAACCTAAATGTTATACAAGATCTGCTTTGTCCAGTCTGGGCTCGTTTGAATTTCTCTGCTCAGGAATGCCAGACCAAAGCCGCTAAATTAAAAAGCGCCCTGGGTTATATTTGTCCTGACCATTGGGAGAGAAAAGTGGAGTTTTCAGTGGACTTTAGAGTTTGGACTATGATAAGTAACCGGAAAAGTAATATCCTACTGGAGAAGACTGACACGTTCTCACACAGACAGGGCCTAAAGGTTAAACATTACAGCTTTATATATGTTGTCTCGTGTGGTTACAGCTCTTCACTCGGATGTATAGAGCGTGGTGGGAAACCGAAGCTGGTCTAGACGTAGTAAATTCCACCTACACAATCTCCGCGGCACAAAGCAATAAAACAGAAAAACCCACTCATGTAATGTATACCACGAAAGAACAAGATTATTCCATGTGAAAAAAGCGAATACATTTGATTGTGTTTGCAGATCTGCCTTATAGAATTACCTTAACGCTTAAAAGGTGGAAAGATGGCACCTCGTTTTTAAGAGTCAGTTTTGTATAATATAGGACTTGGATTTTTAGTGCAGTTAGGAGCTTTAAGTCCTGTTCTAACGCTGTTTCCTCCTCAAAAACAGACCTGAAGTTGGGTTTTGTTTCATTCTCACATGTAACTCTTTTAGTCCGTCTACATCTCCAAACCTCAAAATGCTCCGTTCCACCTTGCAATGTCATGAAGTGGTACATTTCAAGTTTTCAAGTTAACAGCTACTTTTTAGGTCTGTGTAAACCCGGAGTCGTCCAGGTCTGATCCACAGCAAAAGACGAAGTTTAAATCTGTCAGCTGGACAAGTCGTTGTAGGAGTGAAGATGTTTGGCTGCTCATCCAAGCCACTTCTTCAGTTGTGGTCAGATTACTGCTGGACACTGTCTTATATCTGTCTGAAGGGAGGGGATAACTACACTGAAACTTAACATGTATTATCTCCAGTTTCAGCTGAAACTACCCTATACAACCTTTAACGACCCTGCCATTGTTCTCATTGTTCTGGGTCTGAGGATGGAGTTATAGACGGGGGAGAGATGATGTTTAAGGTCCCCATTTCTGTTTAAGAAACGATTCTCTTTCCAAACTAAAATTGCTTCTTTAACTCCCCCTTTAAACCATTTCTTTTCTCTGGTGAAGATCTGAACCTCACTATCTCCAGAGAAGCTCCTCAGGACCCCAGTCTGCTGTACACCTCCGTCTCAAAGCCACCAACTACTCCTTGGAAGACTGAGGGTCGCTAAAGACTGAATAGGGTCGTTTCAGCTGAAAGTGGAGACAGTAGATATTTACAGTTTCAGAAAAGTTATCCCCTCCCTTCAGACAGATATAACAGTGGTCACCAGCAATCTGACCAGAACTGAAGAAGCGACTTGGATGAGCAGCGAAACGCCTTCACTCCTACAACGATTTGATTTTTTATTTAAACTTCGTCTTTTGCTAAACTACTTTTTACCTTTTGTTCAGTAGTTTGGCAATTCCAGAGCTGAAATCATACACCTTTGCTGGAGTAATTTGGATAGCATTTAAAACACAGTGGAACACTTCCTGTATTACCACATGATGACATCACAATGTGGAGTGTTTTCTGTTTGAGATAAGAACTCAGCCTAAATATGTAGGGTTTGTGTGTTAAACATGTGTGAATGAAACAAAACACAACTCCAGGTCTGTGTGTGATGAAGAAACAACATCAGAACAGATCAGAAAACAGTGTAACATTTGCCCATTAATATAAACCTACACTTACAAGTTGAAAAGTAATGGGACGTGTGACGCTCCTGCAACAGTTAATGAAGAAAGTGTGGAGCGGTACAGTGACCTAAAGACCTGCTAAGCCCATTATCTGGGGTCTGGGTCTGTCTGGCTCCAGATGGCCACGGAAATGTGAAACCAACAAGGGACGAGCGTTACCACAAGAAGAGAACGCCACATCAATACTGTTTCATAAAAGATCCATTGGTGGCTATTTTTGGCAAATTAATAGGGCAATTTAACAGCACTGGGGCATAGTTTGATTTAATAATACGCTTGCTGTTTTGTCGTGACCACAGTCTGCAACAAGAATGTGACTGAATTTAAGAAAATAATAAAAATCTTTAGTTGCATAATCAATTGAAAATGGTAAAAGGTCACATTTTTATATACTTTTCCACCAAGTTCTGACCACTCTACCAATAAGTTTATGTTGAGAGCGGGATTTGAACCGGCAACCTTTGGATCAGTGGACAATCAACTGAGCTGCTGTCACTGTATGTTTGGACAATATTCAAAATTTGCTTATTAGGGGATTTTGTTATAGGTTCAACATGGGAAAAACTGAGTATGAAGCAGAGAGTGTTTGTGTTTCAGATAATTATATTTGATTGTTATTTAGAAGAGCGAAAAGTGACTATGTGAATACAGTGGTCCCTGGTTTAACGGCTGGTTTAATAGGCTTAATCCGCAAAGAATCAGCTTTATTTTTGACAATTATTCTCTCTGTTTCTTGTCTGTAAAACCCCTCACCACACACTTTATACACTTTTCTCACACAGGCATTAACATTTTCTCACATTTCTCTCTTGTTTAAACTCTCTCAAAGTTCAAACCTTCGTCGGTGCTTTTGTCGGTGCAGAACGTTTCATCGACATTGTGAGTTTTGTCGGGGAGAAAACTTACAAACATACAGCACTTCAGAGTCACACTGCGATCCAACATTTATGTAAATTTGTCTGACACATTCTGTACTGTACAGGAGACATGGAGGAGACTAATGGACAATGGTCTACAGTCCCTCAGCCAATCAGGACACAGAACACAATGGTCTACAGTCCCTCAGCCAATCAGGACGCAGAACACAATGCTCGTTCATACGCTGTAAAAAATCATGCACTAAAAAAATCTGAGAAAGGACAGCGATATAGCGATACAGTGAGGGACACCTGTATCTACATTCAACCATCCCTAGTCTACAGCCCTTTCAATTGCTCTACTCTATCGACAACACCAGTTAAAACAACCAAACTTGAGACTACTGCCGCAATGAAACTCAAGCTGTCGACTCTCAGATGCTCACTTGTAATGATCAATGGCCATTTAAAACCCAGAGGGGCCAAGCAGGGGGCAGACAACTGGTGACCGCGGGGAGGGTCACAGTCTGCAGGTGGTCTTCACTGCCCCTCAACAAAAGGACTAAACCCGGGATAAAAAGACAGGATTAACACAACACAGTGTCTGAACAAGAGTGGCATTGTTCCATTATTGCCCTTTTCACACCAGCTTGGCGTTCTGAGGTTGTGCGTTTGACCAAGTAGCGTTCGTAAAAGACCTCATGGAGTTTGTTAAGTTAGACCTTTGTGACCAGAGTGAGCTAGTTAATATCTGCCATCATCTCATCACCCACTGACTGCGCTGATCCCGGCTTAACCCTGGGCTCACACCAGCTCCCGGGACAGATAATTTGAACCATTTGAGACATTTAGGCCTGTACAATTGTTTCATTGTATTCAAAAAGATACATGACCAGCCAGAGAGGCAAAGTTAAAGGGCCCATATTACACTAAACGGCCCATATTACGTTTAACGGCCCATGTTACACTAAACGGCCCATATTATGCTGTTTTCTGATCTGTTCTAATGCCGTTTCCTCATCACAAACAGCCTAAATATGCAGGGTTTGTGTGAATGAAACAAAACAACTCCAGATCTGAGTTCTTCTCTCAAAGAAGACGAAAACACTCGGTTCCACCTTGTGATGTCATCATGTAGTAATACTTCCTGTGCGTTACTGTCTTTTTAAACTCCATACACCTTAGCAAGAGTCATTTGGATCATTTCAGTCCAGGAATTGCCCCTCTCTACTGAACAAAAGGTAAAAACTAGCTATTAACGTGAAACCTACCACTTCACTTCATGACATCACAAGGTGGAACGGAGCATTTCGAACATTGGAGATGCACACAGCTTAATAATAAAGGGTTACTCAACACAAAACACAACTCCAGATCTGTTTTTGAGAAGGTAACAGCATTATAACTTGGCTAAAAGCTAAAAGAGTCAATGTTGTGTAATACAGGACATTTAAATTATAATTTAATAGATTCAAATTGCAAAGGTTTGAGGCTGTCGTCCACTAAGGAACTTTTACAGGACTAAAGACATTACTTGTGTGATTAATTGACTAAAAGGGGGTGTGGTATGGCACCGGTAAAAGCTCAAAACTTTTCAAATCTTCTGCAAAAACTATGTACACAGAAAAGTCGTCGTGTCCAGTCACTTCCTAAACTCACTCGGTGCTTTCTCCTCCGCTGGGCTCCATACAAATCTTTATAATTCTTACGATATCGGCGCCAATACTGATATCGGTTCAGTCGATATCCTGGTTGGACAAATACACTGATGTAATAAAAATGTAATGTATTTACAGGTCGGAGTTGGTCCAGAAAGTCTCATAATGTTTCAAGTTTTTCTGTGGTTACTTGAGAAAAAAATACAGCAACGTAACACAGTTGGATCAGTTTTGTCTTATTTTATTTTAGTTTTAAGGAAATAAATGCCGTTTTCAGTCTCTAATAAGAAACTCTAACCAATTAATTGACAAAACTAAAGCCTCTGAATGTCATTTTAACCTATAATTGAAGCTAATGTTCCAGTGGAAGCCGGAGCTGTGGTTAAACAGGTTTCCTCTGATCTACATTCGCCTAATGGCAGAATAAGAAGGTTCATGTTTAACATCGTAGAGAACATTTATAATTCATCTATCACTCTGTACAGTGTTAATGTTTTAATGAGTAACTCCCGTCATCTGAGCTCCAGCAGAAGCCCCGAGGATCTGGGTCAGAGTTCTGAGTCAAAGTGTGGGAAATCTGTGTCTTTGTCAGCACATTGAGCCTAGACTCGATCCCGGACTCGGCCCCGGAATTAAGTAAAAGTGCAAATATCAGAGCAAAAATATACTCAAGTAAAAGTATCACATAAAAAAATCTACTTAAGTAAAAGTACAGACACCGGAGCCATAATATACTCAAGTAAAAGTCCATCCATCCATTGTCTTCTGCTTATCCGGGGCCGGGTCATGGGGGCAGCAGTCTAAGCAGGGACTCCCAGACTTCCCTCACCCCAGACACATCCTCCAAGTAAAAAAAAGTAAAAGTATTGCATGAAAAATTCCCCCTAAAGTCCCTGTTTAAATGTAATTAAAGAGCAAAAAGTAAAAGTATTTTGTGCAGATTTTAAGTCATATAAAGTTTCAAATGTGATAAAGATTTGAGCTTTTTTTTCTTCAACAAAAAATGTTTTCCATCCGTTTTTATTTGTATATTTTAGCCTGTTCAGAAGGTTTTAGGCAATAATAAAACTACTTTTACTTTTCAGTCCTGTTCAAAAATGTAGTGGAGTAGAAAGTACAGATACTTCTCTCAAATGAGGTAAAGTAAAAGTCAAAAGTATCCACTTTATCCACAATTTATTAAGTTCAGTTACTTAAAATGTATACTTGATTACAGTACTTTACTATTTTTACTTCTTTATGTTTCACCACTGAAAACAAACCAACTGCACTGCGTTATAATCTTTCTTGTATGGATCTTTGCTGAAACATTATCCAAACATTCCCAGGACATTTAAACATAATTCTGAACCGCTGCCAAAAACCACTGACTTTTTCATGCACAAACACGAGTCAGTCACTGATATTTAACAGATTCGCTAATTGTAAGTGGCTGAAATGTTCATGTCTCGTGTATCATGTTTTTATCTGTTTTGTTTGCATGCCTTTTTGTTTTTATCCATTCATTTCTTAAACTTCCTCTCTGTCTGATAAAAAGCAGTAAAACAGATAACGCTGCTGTTATCAGATCCACTTGTGACTGAGGCCGTTTTGTGAAGACGCCGCACGCTTCATATGAGCCTGCGCTGCTCACTGTGAGGAGGAAAAATATGTAACATCCACAGACTGTGTAAAGACGTGGACTGATGGAAGTGAGCGTGACGTCACCCACAGCGTCCGGCTCCAGACGAATGAAGCTCATCGAGGCTCGAGAAGGACAATTTGGAGCTGCATATTAGGAATTCTGACCACGAGTATCATAGCAACCAAAGAGCCAATCCTGGTTTAGCATGGAGTGGGCACTTAGCAACGCTGTCAATCAAACCTGTTGCTAACGCTAACGGGATTGACCTCAGGGAAAGATGTACCAACACCGGCGTGAGAGCAGCTCAGGGCCCCAGTCTGCTGTTCATCTCCATCTCAGAGAATCTAACCTTTGAACATAGTGAGGTTCAGATCTGAGCCAGAGAAAAGAAATGGTTTGAGAGGAGAGTTAAAGAAGATATTTTTGTTAGGAAAGACAACCTTAAACATCATCTCTCCCCCGTCTATAACTCCATCCTCAGACTCAGAACAATGAGAACAAACGTCTTCACTGCTACAACAATTTGTCCCGTTCACATATTTAATCTTCGTCTTTTGCTTGGGGAAAGAAGGAGCTTGATTTTGAGTTACGGACGCAGTAGCAAAATAAAAAACCCAGGATCATGTAGAGCGGGTTAATATGAGCATTTAAGACCAAAATGACGAGTCTGACAGCAGCAGTTACAGAGAGACGGGACACAGTTTTTCCAATAGGAAGTGAATTAAAGCCAGAGTCATTGGAGCTGTAAGAACGCAGTGGTTAGCAGGTTAGCTATGTCCAGTTATATAGACACTCTCTGGTGACATCAGGGATTTCACAGACCCTTGTAAAACTGCTGGGACTTTCTCCACGAGAGTTCATGTGAGAAAAAGCCCACAGCAGCGCTCACCGAGTTGGAGTTTTATCCACGAGAGCCGCAGAGTCAGAGCCACATGTGGGACTGCCTTTCTGAAGTGTCACCTCTCTGTGTTTTTTTTTACTCAGGCCAAAGAAGCATCTGGAAAGAGTCACTGGACCACATCAGACACACAGCCGCTCGTCAGCAGCTACTTACAAACACCGACTGTGAGAGTTACAGCGCAACCGGGAAGAAAGTTTAAACCAAACTCGGACCATTTATGCTAAAAGAAAGTTAGTTTGCATCGCAGCTAGAGACTGGTCACGCCAATTGCTATATCATCTTATTATTTAATAGTAAGTAATCATTATTAATCATTTGTAGATTTTATTTGCATTTGTGGGAAAGTTTTGGTTATTTCTTTTCTGATCCATGTTTTAACGTCACAAACAGACCTGGAGTTGTGTTTTTTTTGTTTCATTCACACATGTTTAACACACAAACCCTGCAGATTTAGGCCGAGTTCTTCTCTCAAACAGAAAACACTCTGTTCCACCTTGTGATGTCATCATGTGGTAATACAGGAAGTGCTCCGCAGCATTTTTAAACTCCATACACCTTCAATAGAATCATTTGGATAATTTTAGCTTCTGAAATCCTCAATTTCTACTGAACTAAAAGGTAAAAGGAGCTGTTAATTTGAAAAACTACCACTTCATGACATCATGAGGTGGAACAGAGGATTTTGAGCTAGGTTTTTGAGGAGGTAACAGCAATATGACATGGCTTAGAGTCAGTTTTGTGCAATATAGGACCTTTAACAACATGGTAGACAGTGTTGGAAAGTAACTGAACACATGTACTGAGAATACGTTTTCTGAATATTTTGAATAACTTATTCTGGTACAGTTACTTTTTCATTTGGTGGTATTCACAGTACAGATAGGTGTCAAACTGTCAAACTGCATAAAACATAAAACATAAAACACAGCTCTTATAGTGAAGCAGGTGTGTTTTTTCTTCTCTGATCAGTGACAGAAAGTCCAGAACAAACAGTGAAACAAACATAAAGCTGTTTTTATATCTATGTTGCGTTTTTACACTATAATTTAAACGCAAATCTGTGTGAAACTACTCAAAGTATTCAGAATGCAGCACTCTGACTGGACCATGCCACAGACGTACTTTACAAAATACATTATAATGCAGGTATTCATCAGGTTTTCTGTGGCAAAACACATGTGCAAAGGATTATTCCCATCACTGATCGCACATAATTCAGTTTTTTAGTTTCAGTATGATCGTTTATCGTGCATTTATTTTCCAGATTATAAGTCGCTCCGCAGTGTAAGTGAAAAAATGCATAATAATGAAGAAAAAACGTGGTTGTCTGTGTGACCGTGACGAAGATGTGAAACTATCCTCGACTTAATGTATATTCCACATACAAGTGACATCTGAGTATAAGTCGCACCCCGGCCAAACTATGGAAAGAAAATACTTCTATATATCGCACTTCAAATGTGTTGTCGTGACAGGTTTGCACAGCTATGGACACTTCAGCAAATGATGTTACAAGATGCTAGAACAAAAGAGAAAAAAACCCTCCAAATCCAGACAGCTCCATGTGATTTTACAGTGATGAAACGAAGCCATTAACACAGTGTTTTCTGGCATTCGCACAATGCAGCATAACCTACAGACATGATACTGATTAGAGTGTGATATTTGGTTGCTATTCCTCTCGTGGCAAAGTACTTTGGACAGCTTTCGTCACATCTTCCCAGCAAACTATTGTTCTCTTGTGCTTCGTTTTGTTCCAGGTGATGGATTTAAACCCCATCACTGTGTTTCTATTAAGTGGGTCACTGTCATCACTGTTTTTTAGAATAGAAAAGCCCTGTACGACATGTATCTATAAGCAACTACTTCAAAAACTGCCAGAAATCATCACCTGCTGCTTGTTAATCATTGATACAAGAACGTTTAACACCAGATCACATGACATGACTAACCGTACCAGAACTGAGACAGGATTTTAGCCATTTTGCTTCATAAAAAAGGAAAAAAAACTCACAGGAAAAGCAAAACTGGATGCGTCTTGCACCTGTTTTTATTGTTTTATATGAACTTTTACTTGTTTCTTTTGATTTTTTTCTGTTTGTGTTGCATTTTAAACGGGATGCTCACGAAAAAGACAGTCTAAGTGCTCTCTTATTAAGTTTCCCTGTATAAATAAATACAAAGAAAGTCTCTATACACGTTTTTTGTCAGGTATAATAACTATTTTCAATCACGAGCAGCAGTAAAACCAGCTCTTACCTGATAGAAGGCTTTAATCTGCCTGATGAGTATGGAGAGGTTCTGGATCCGAAGGGTGGAGTCGTTGTTTACTTTCTTGTTGGTCCTCTGCACGGTGGCCTTGGGATTTCTGAAAGAGACACAGATTTTCATTACAAAGACACAGATAATCGCAAATAAACCGGTGAATGAGTATAAAGCAAAGGCAAAAGAAGTTTTTTTCCAGACACTGAGGTGTGAATGAACCTGATCCAAGTGTCTCAGTTTGGCTCGATGTTGACTGTGGAGAGTGGAGTTTGGTTTAAGTTACTCGCATCAGAGTGACAAGAGGCTTTATAGTTTACATAAGGGCGGTAGGTTGTGTGGAGTTTAAACTTACAGCTGCTACTGAGCGGAAAAATAATACAAGCTACACAAAAATGCACTTAGAGATGGACATATTGACCCGATATCTGAACTTTTTTCAGCCTTAACTTTCCTGTCTGGGCCGATATTTGGTTTAAACCATAGACTGTTTATATAAATGGACATAGCTAACCTGCTAGCCGCGTTTTCCAAACAGGAAGTGATCATGGGCGTGCTTCTGGCTCCAATTCACTTTCTATTGAAAAACTGTGTTCCCTCTCTCTGTACCTGCTGCTGTCAGACTCGTCATTTTAGTCTTAAATGTTCGTATTAACCCTCTACATGATCCTGGGTTTTTATTTCACTATTGTGTCTGTAAATCAAGATATGAACATTAATAACAGACAAATCAGACACCTTCTTTTCCTGAGGTCGCTCCCACTAGTGTTAGCAACAATAGTAGGGCCATTAAAGGTTGAATAGGGACAACAGCTGTTCACAGTTTCCTCCTTTCAGACAGATATAAGGCAGTGTCTGACCAGAACTGAAGAAGCAGCCAAACGTCTTCACTCCTACAACGATTTGTCCAGTTGACAGATTTAAACTTCACATCTTTTGCTGTGGATCAGACCTGAACGACTGAGGGATCACACAGACACTGATCATTGCTCTAGCCTCGATGAGCTTCTTTATACAGTCTGTGGTTTGGACTCTTGGACAAATTGCTGCATAAACCTTTATTTCAACACAAAATGCGATGAGGCCATTCACAAATTAGAATACACAGCTCTTTTATGGGTTAGTAGTAAAAACAGGGCCATAGATGTCTAAAAATTATTTCTATTGAGATTAATGTTCCCTATCTTAGTTAAATTATGCAGCGCAGTAAAAAGTATAGACAGTATTTATGCTAGTATTCATTTCAAATCATATTCAAGGGGAAAATGATCAGTTGGTCGAGCGTTTGTCCACTGATCTGAGGGTCGGCGGTTCAAATCCTGCTCTCGACATGAACATTATTGGCTTTGAGTGTGTTGAAGGTGGTAAAGTGTCAAAATCCCCAAAATATCAGCCGCTCTCGAGTCTAAATAATCGTTATCAGCCATGAAGAACAAACCCATATCGCTCAATCTCTACTGCAAGTGCGTTTAAACACAAACTACACAAACGTCCACATGCACATGTTTTAGCATTTGGAAAATTCCCTTTTACATTCCGGTGAAACGTATAATGTTTAATGTTCTTTGGTCTCGAGGGCTTAGAAGGAGCAGGCATGAGGAGCAGGGTGATCACGGGTATCAACATGTTTAAGTGAGCCTCGTACACATTCCTCTCGCTCAGCAGCACAGGCTCACGCTCTTATCACACACCAAAAACAAAAGATCACATTTGCATATCTTAAGATTGCGAGCAGAGTTTGGCAAAAATATACAAAAGCAGAAAATTGAACTGAAATGCTAATCCGACAGTCAAAACACGTGTCCGATTGGGGAATGTAGAACGTTTTGACTATGCAGAGGTCATGAGAACATCACAGATATTCCAGTGACATATGACAGCAGCGAGTTGAGTCGTTTTACAAGAATTTTATGTAAATACGGGAGCGTGAACACCGAGCTTCATAAAGTGTGCATGACTTGTAGCCTTTGATATCCGCAGATGCTCCAGGGCAATTCCCAGACCTCCCAAACAGGACTGATGACAGAGCGGCCGTTCAGACCGACTGGGATCTGGGAGGTTTAAGTGGGTTTAGTTTGATAAAGAGGAGACCTGTGCTTTGGGCTGTGCTGTACATGCGAGCGGGTCCATTATCTTCCCCTTTGTGAGCAGGAAAATCAACCAAAAGTGGGTTAAAACTTCCATCATGTTGTCATTTCTAATCTTTATTACTTAGATAGTACTGCAGATGGAAAGCAGCAGCAAAATCAGGCACAGATCTTTTCTTTTTGTTAGATTACTGGAATTATGCACGGCCCCTAACACAAAGACGAAGCTAAATAGTCAAGAATAAGTGTTTTTATCAAGAGATCTACACTGAATCCTCTGTCTTTCGCCCAAGACAGAATAAACATAAAAAGATAACAAAACCTTGCTTCAGCCATGGAAAACACTAAAACATTTACAATCCAATTAATTATTAACAGACAGAAGTCAAAAGGGGAACAGCGTTTTGATCCCAGTTTATCTAAAATAACCTTTAAAACTGGGGATGCACCGATACGATACCGGTATTGGATATTGAAACATCTTTATGGATATGATATTGGCTCCAGGGTATTTCATTTTGTATGTATGTAAGCTGGTGTAATAAGATGATTTACTGGTGGATGTTGCTCTGTAGCTACTTTAAAGGTCCTATATTACACAAAATGGACTCTTGTGAGGTTTAAACCGTGTTATAATGCTGTTAGCTACACAAAAACAGACCTGAAGTTGTGTTTTGTTTCATTCACACAGGTCTGTCTACATCTCTCTTCAAAATCTTCAAAATGTCATGAAGGAGTAGTTTTCCTACACCTTTTTTTTGTGAAATGTCAAATGATTCTAGTGAGGTGTGTAGTTTTCACTACAGCACTTCCTTATTACCCTTGAGACATTTAGTAGCACATTGGATATTCCAGGGCTGAAATGATCCATGCATGATGTTAAACAGTGAATGGTGTGGTGGTGAAACGACATTAAAAACACTGTAAATCGAAAAATAGTGTCATCCCTTGTGTTTCGAACAGAAAAAGATGGATCGGTGCATCCCTATGTAAAACACGGCACAGACTGACCCTGGCCGCCATTTTCCTCCATATTCTTACATAGATCGAAGCGTGTACATTCCCTGGCCTATATAAGGGGGTCAACCTGCACCAAGATGGGGGAGGAGAGTCCAGAGCGTGTGGAGCAGCACATGTGAAGTCATGCATACGTGTTCATGTCTGCAGCTGGGCGCTTGTCTGGGAAATGAACTGTTGTGGTTTCATTTATATAACCCGATTGTACATATACATGTTTTTATTCTACCTCTGTTCTTGAACGGGTGAAGAGGAGAACAGATGAAGGACTCTACTCTGCTTTTCCAAGGACATACAGTTAAGTCAGGGGTCACTCGGGACTCCAGCTTGGACCTGATTACAATCCCATACTCTCAGCCTCTCTTATAGCGCTGGGCTCGTACAGTTGATAAATGTAATGGCTTTTGTGTCTGGCTGCAGAGTCTTGGATGTGTAAATTAGCCTTTTCACCCTCCGCCCTCACAATCAGGCTAATCAGGGCGAGACTGAAAGCCTGAAAGAACGGTCACATGCCACCATCATCCCCCCTGTCCCCTGCCCCGCCCACATCCCCCGCTCAAGCTCCATGGTAGGGGGTCCATTTAACCCTTATTAAAAAGCACTGTATATGTTGTAATCCCATCAGAGCGAGCAGGGGGTGTGTGATCGAGAATGTAACAAGGCGGTAGGTAGGTCGGTAGGTAGGTAGCACTTGAGTCGCACTTGGGTCGCACTCCAATTATAATTCAGCTTGTCGTATCGCAACATATTGGTGATAAAAAAACTAAATTACAACGTCTTTCCCCGGTTCAGTAAACATGCACGAGGCACGGGACAACCCCCCCACCCTCCCGCCTTCTTTTACAGTTCAGTAGGCGTCTAAATACGTGGGTTTAGCGCCGCTGATTGCGCTAATAATACAGGGGATTCCGGATATGCCCCTCCTCCCTGCGTGATCCCGCTGATACAGGAGAATTACGACTTAAAATTAACAAATACTATTAAAAAACAGACTGTCTGCAAACTGGCCAGACGAGTCGATAAGCCGCCGCATCAGTGCTGTGAATAGGCAGTGTGTAACCTTACTATACAGAAGCCTGGAGGGGGGGAACGCGCTTTCTACTCTCGTCGGCGAGCTCTGATTGGCTTAGGAGGTCGGGGAGTAGCCTATATCTGACAGAATACATCACAGTCAGCCTGGGCATCCACGCACACGCAAACACACACGCACAAAGAGAAACCGAGGGCACGTGGTGGAGATACGACGATAACTCACTCTGTCCAAACACTGGAGCGTGCCTCGGAAAGCTGCGATTCTGTGCCGTGAGGGGATGAGCGCTTATTAGGGAGAGTTCAGGATTTGCTGCAACAAACTAATTACAAACCTTGATGGGGAGTCAACAGAGATTCCCGTATAAAATGTTTTACTTCGTGATTAGGAAACGCATTAAGCCACATCCTCGCAGGGCTGATGAGTGCGCTCGTTCACTGATGTGTGCACAAGTAATGATGTGAATAAAACATTAGTGGAACTTGCTAGCGAAAAACAAGCTCGGCAGTTAGCTCAGTGAATCTAACATTTAAAGAGCCTGTATTACGACGTTTTCTGATCTGTTTTATGACGTTTCCTCGTCACAAACAGACCTGGAGTTGTGTTTTGTTTCATTCACACATGTTTAAACACACAAACCCTGCAGATTTGGCTTGTGTTTTTCTTCTCTCAAACAGAAAACACTCAGTTCCACCTTGTGATGTCATCATGTGATAATACAGGAAGTGCTCCACTATGTTTTAAACTCCATACACCTTTATTTCTAGAATCATTTGGGCATTTTCAGCCCTGGACTTGCCAGTTTCTGCTGAACTAAAGGTAAAAGATCGCCGTTAACTACAAAACTACCACTTCATGACATCACAAGGTGGAACAGAGCATTTTGAGATGTAGACAGACTAATAATAGTTACTCTAACATGTGCAAATGAAACAAAACACAACTCTGAGTACATTTTTGAGGAGGTAACAGCATTAGAACATGACTTAAAGCTCACAAGAGTCAGTTTTGTGTAATGTAGGACCTTTAATTAAATATATAAACATTGTTATACATGCAGCATTTTAATGTTTCAATGTTCTTTTCTGTGTAATTTTGCACATTTGGCATGGGGTTAAACTTCTCGTTCCATTTTGCCATTTATTTTTGACACCCACACATGATCAAATGTTAAAAGGAGAGTAGAGATAGACCAATATATTTGTTGGCCACTATATCATGCTGAACTAAAGGTAAGAGAAGCTGTTAACTTGAAAACTGGCACTTCATGACATCACAAGGTGGAATAGAGCGTTTTGAGCTTTGGAGATGTGGACAGATGAATAGTAAACGATCATTCGAACATGTGTGAATGAAAAAAACACAACTCCAGGTCTGTTTTTGAGGAGGTAATAACGTTCTAACATGGCTTAAAGCTCACAAAAGTCCATTCGGTGTAATATCGGACCTTTAACAAAAACTAAAAAACATTTCCAAAACACATTACTCCAGTTTTTTGGGCTCACGACAACCGAAACAAGGGCCTTCGTCAAAACAAATCCAAGGTTTACAAGGCCCGTGAGGAAAAATGTAGTCGTTTGTTGGATTTTTATTTATTTTTTTTATCAAATACAACAATCGAACCCAACAAAACCCAAGTAGCATTGTTCTAGGTTTGGTCATAATCACACCGCCCCTTTTGTGCCTCTCATGAGAACAAGAGTATACAAACAGAGCAGTAAAACCAACGGTATGTGGTTCCCATCGGCCCGTTTCCTCGTCCTGGCTTTTCACAGCCTTGTTGCTCCCCTGCTTTTGTTTCAGTCTTTCTCTTTTCAGGGCCTCTTCCCATTCCTCCGTCTCTGTATCCATAGGGACCTCGGCTAAACTTGCAACTGCCACTTGACTGGAAGTGACCTGACAACGATATTATATGGACTTCCCTTCGCTCTTCAACCTCAAAAACAAGAAATTAAGACACGAACTTCATAAAAATCAAAGCTCAAAAGCACGTGATGCGCTTCTGAGCACACAAACCGCAGCAGCAGTGACCACCGCTTCCTCTTTTACCAAATCAATAACCTCCTTAACCTGCATCGTCATAGTAACATCACTGACCGTCAATGTTATACCATGAAATGTCAAATCCTCTCCTCTGATTGGCTAAAAAGTGTGCAGTGCGGATGTGCTCGAGCGCCACTCATTAGCCCGTAACTATAGCAACGGTAAACATTAACAAGGAAGAGTCAGATGAACCGGACGACCGCAGAACAAAATGACTCAAAATTCAGATGAGATGGTGCGAAATGATCAGCGTGTGTGTGAAAGAGTAAAATGAGGATTATAAACAGAGCAAATCCTGTTTTAGGAGGATTTTATAGACCTATCCATGCTCTTTGTTAAACAAGATAAAAATAAGTATTAGCTTTATTTTTTACCATTATTCTATATATGTTTCTTGTCTGTAAAAACCCCTCACCACACACTTATATACTTTTCTCACACAGGCATTAACATTTTCTCACATTTCTCTCTTGTAAAAACACAAAGTTCAAACCTTCGTCGGTGCCTTTGTCGGTGCAGAACGTTTCATTCATCGTCATTGTGGGTTTTGTCGGGGAGAAAACTTGCAAACATACAGCACTTCAGAGTCACACTGCGATCCAACATTTATGTAAATTTGTCTGACACATTCTGTCCTGTACAGGAGACACGGAGGAGACTGATGGACAATGGTCTACAGTCCCTCAGCCAATCAGGACGCAGGACACAATGGTCTACAGTCCCTCAGCCAATCAGGACGCAGAACACAATGGTCTACAGTCCCTCAGCCAATCAGGACGCAGAGAACACAATGGTCTACAGTCCCTCAGCCAATCAGGAGCCAGAACACAATGGTCTACAGTCCCTTAGCCAATCAGGACACAGAACACAATGGTCTACAGTCCCTTAGCCAATCAGGACGCAGAACACAATGGTCTACAGTCCCTTAGCCAATCAGGACGCAGAACACAATGCACATCGCCATAAATGTTGTCACAACAAAGCGGTGCATGCTGTTGGCGCCCCCTATGGACAGCTGCACATCACGCTAGTCCGCAGCAGACGCGACACTGCCAAATCCAACAAGTATCACCGATTAAGAAAATAAAATTGAAGAACAAAGTAAGTACAGAGACGTCAGAGAGTACCAGAAAATGGGGTTAAATGGCGTCTTGAAAATAAGCGATTAAGATTACTCAAACATGAATCACTCCAAAAACAACTTCAAGAAGGTAAATGAGAAGGAAACAACTATAATATGGTCAAACGCTCTGAAAAGTCCAGTTTGCAGAATAGGTTTGATTTAAAGTTTTGAAATTCCTCTGTGGGATTCGGGGAGTCCTTGGGTTTAATGTCGAGCGCCTCAAACGAACACGACAGCTGCAGAAACTGAAGGCCTGATCAAAAACCCAGGGTAAAAAGGAACTCTCTTAGCTTCTGAAAACTCTCATCATCTGGGCCTGGAATCTCAAAAATGTGTTTCGTCCTTGTAGGCTTCAGTAAGTCAACAAAGACTCAAAAAAAAGGGAAGAATCTGCGGTGGCTAAAGCAGGGACACAGCAGGAGTCAGGAGGAGCTACAGGATTTTGTTCCATTTTTCTCAATATAAATAGAAAGTGAAGACAAAGGAGAGTTTGTCAAAGGTCAGGGGTGGCTTGTGCACGTTTTAAGCTCCATCCAGATCTCCATAGAGTGTTACTAATGCTTTTTATCAGCTGCTGAGAAGCCAATTTTGTCATTACAAGGACGTGATGACAGCAGCATTGTAGACGCATCCTGAGTGTGTGCTTACACAGCTGATGCAGGAGCCTTGGCACAGGCGCCGGGCTTTTGTGTTCAAACAGAAACAGAATATGATGCATCACTCCAATAACAACACTACCGTTCTGACGTTACACTACAGAGAAGAAAAAGCTGAAAACATTAAGTCTAGTGCAATAGAAAAGTAACAAAGTGCAGTTTTATAGTTTCAGTTTTATGCAGCTTAAACCTGGAACAGTCTTTTTAAAGATGTGAGACGGGCTTCTACTTTTACAATGTTTAAACCATAGACTGTATGTATAAATGGACATAGCTAACCTGCTAGCCGCCGCCTTCCAAACAGGAAGTGAGCATGGGCGCACTTCCTGTTCCATCAAATCTGGCTCTAATTCAGTTTACATTGAAAAACTGGGCCCCCTCTCTCTGTACCTGCTGCTGTCAGACTCGTCATTTTGGTCTTAAATGTTCGTATTAATCCTCTACATGATCCTCGGGTTTTTATTTCACTGTTGTGTCTGTAAATCAAGATATGAACATTAACCCTTTAAGGACTGAGCACATTATAGACAAGTATAACTCACCTAGACTTTTAACATGATTTTTATGGCTTAAAAAGTATAAAGGAAGTATCAGAATGTACTGCAATTTATCACACAACTTTCTCTATTTTACATATCCATCCTTATTTTTCCTTTGACACAACAAATAACTGACTGATTGGTCGTCTTCGAGGGACAACATGAGCACATTACCGTAATGACAGTAACATATTTAAAGACCGTCATGCCTCTGCTTTGAGACGCCGTTTGAATTTACATGAAGCACAATTGATTGCGCAGTTACGGTAATGGAAAGTCCACAACCGCGAGTCTATTGGCGACGATACCATCCGACGCTATAGGGTTAATAACAGACAAATCAGGTGCCTTCTTTCCCCAAGATCACTTCCGCTAGCGTTAGCAACAGCTTTGATTGACAGCGTTGCCAAGAGCCTGCCCCCTCCTAAACCAGTGGTGTAGGCGGGAAGGGGCGTTACCTTTAACAGCCTCGCTCTGGATTGGCTCTTTGGTTGCTATGATACTCACGGTCAGAATTCCCAATATGGTACTCGGCTCCAAATTGGCCTCTATAACCGCTCTAGCCTCAACGAGCTTCATTTGTCTGGAGCTGAACGCTGTGGGCGACGTCACACTCACTTAGTCCACTTCTTACAGTTTATGGTTTAAATCCAGGCTCCAAATGTTTCTATTGAGCTGTGCATATGACTGAAAGGATTATTATTCTGCTCTCTTCTCTTTTGCTAATTTTAAAACGAACATTTACGTTTTGTGCATGAATTGCGCTCTACAAATAAACCTCCCTTGCCTTACGCTGAGATCATAAAACGATTTATCCCAGAGACAGTTTGCAGTTTTCTGTTTGCAGCATAAAAGTCTTAACTACAGGGATGACAACACTGACCAGATTGAAAGCCTGGAGAACACAGAATGAGTCAATGACAAAGAAAAGGACCAAACAGCCCTCCCAGACAGGACAGAATGGTTTACCAAAATGCCAACTACCCAGCATGCACCTCCAGCCTGGGCAGAGGAGCAGAACATCCAATAGGACGCTTGGGCTCATGGTTGCCACGTGGACAGCGATTTGGTGTGACAGCTCTGAGGAGGAGATCTAATTGGCAGTGTTATGTCACCGTACAGGGGGCGTGAGAGGGAGGGGCCCCTGCCATCTGGGCTTCAGTAAACCGTTAAATAATCCTGGGGTCTCCTGTGTTTCTCCACACTGCCAGTCTGTCTGCCATCCTGCCCCGCCATCCTGCCCAGACGCACACATTTTCAGAAAAACATCTATTTGTAGAACGGAGCTGCTTTTAACCAGGAAAAGACATTATTGACACTGTTCAAACATGGACGCTGGGGTTTATTTTCAGTATAACTCAGGATTGGACGGGACAGTTGATTAACCAGAAATGGAGAGAAAGAGAAAATACAAAGTAAAATGACTGATCGAGCCAAAAACAAACAGAGCGGGGTTGTTTTATGCTACCAAGTCGTACTATTGTTATATTAAGACAAAATATACAGCTGCTGGATGAATAAAAAGAGGCACGCTCAGTATTGGTGGTTTTCAGATGCTGGAATGATGATGTGATGATGTTATACTCCCAGATGGGGGCGCAAGAACCACATTTTCCTATTAGTATCTACTTTGCCATGAAATATCCAAACGTTAGGAGCAGGACGTGGGATATGAACATGTTTTGGGAGAAAGAAATGGGGGGAATATTGCTTTAAGAGTTGCAAAAACAGATTTGTTCACATAACAGGGAAGGGCAGGGCCAAAAAAGTCCACTATTGATTAAAAAATGTAAAAAAAAGCCAACATATGCCAAAGGGATAGTCAAGATCCAACAATAATTGACATAGTAACGCATCATGAAGAGGGTTATGAATATTATAAGCTCGCAACAAGGAAGGCGCACGGGCTGCTGGGAAAAGTGGAGTGTTTATCTGACGTGTTTTGTTATATTCTATGAAAAAATAAAGTAATGCAAGTTTTACACATACACAAACACATGTAGGCCTATACAACAACAAAAACGGCGAAATATTCTTAAATCTTCTGAAATCTTTGAACTACAAAGCTTTCCAACTATTGTGAACTGCTGTACACAAGATATACAGGGTGGCCCAAAAGTCACTGACAGTTGAAAAAAATTCATAACTCTTCTCTCTTCTAAATATTTGCATTTTCTCAGAGCATTTAGAACGACCCTTCCGACATTAATCTGAGCAAATACAGCACCGAGGAACGAACCCTCATTGTACAGTGGTACTTTGAGTCACATGGATCAAATTCACAAACCCAGCGGTGTTACCGTCCACATTTTAATATCAGAGATGCCCCGAGTGTAAATGCCATTAAAGGAATAATAAGCGTTTTTCACAGACAGGGGGCAGTATGTGATCTCCACAGACCTGACTAGTCCTGATTTCTTCCTGTGGGTCTATCTTAAAGAAAAGGTGTTTGTGAATAAACCTCAGACAATAAACGACTTAAAACATAATATCGAGGATCAAATAAGAGCCATAAGCCCAGAAATGCTTTAAATGTTCTGTAAAGTGTGTTGGATCAGGCTGTTCAGAGACAAACACAAAATGGTGGACACTTAAAAAACATTATTTTTAAAGATTAGGTCATTTTTACTTCCCTTAGTTTAAGTAGTGATAAGTTCAAGTGTAAGTGAACAATTATAACCGTATATATTGACAGAAATGTGGGAAGGTTCAGTTTATCTACTGCTAAAATTTGGTGAGTATAACTTAAGAATTAAAGGAGCTACTGAAGATTTAAAAGTGTCAGTGACTTTTGGACTTTTGTATTTGTACTGTACTACTCTAAAAGTTAAAAGCATGAACGTGGAGCTTGATCATTTCTATTTCTGACTAGACCCAAGAACTCACTGTACTACAACAAAAATCTGCGTTTAACTACATTCACGGCTCCTACGGCAGCTAGAGCCTATGACTGCGAGTGCCATATTTGAAGTGACCACATTCTCGAGACAAAGAGCAGTGTCACCAGCGCAGCAGCAGAGTCACCGTCCTGTAACACTGTAGGCCTCTGTGTGTGGGAGGCTGCCTGGGTAAGACGGCCATCAACAGCTGCATGACTCCAAAACCAAACACAGACGCAACCGACGCACACACAATCACACACACACACACACACACACACACGCGATCGGCAATCCCCAACATCCTGTCAGGAGACCAGCAGAGCCGCTCATTCTAGCCCCACGCTGGTCCGTCGCTTCGTTCTGTACCGCTCCACTGTCACACACAACATCCCAGTGTGAGCTTTTACTTTTATTTGCAGACAGAAATCCTATTAAAATCCAAGCCAAGAACATCACAGCGGAGTGGTGAAGTTGCTGCTGGTTTAAGTCTTAAAATGCGACAGCTGCAAAGGACATTTTCCAGCTTCAATTAGGAACTTTCCATTTCGCAGTATCCCGTGTTCCCGTGTTCCCATAATGCATTTTGGGCCATGTTAACCCTGGAGTATTTATACAACAACTGCTACAACTGCCACTTTTGCTACACTGTATTTTTGATTAAATGTATTAACTTCTACCACTGTTTCTTGGCATTAAAGATTATGCATCACTGTATAAGAATAAAAGTATAAAAAACTACAAAAGTAAGTAATTAAAGTAAGTTAATAAGTAAATCAGACCTATTGTGCTTGAGTTTGCTTTATAGTTAGAACAGAATGATCCATGGGTGTCTTGGATTATAATTTCTACATTTTAAATCGCAATATTCATCTAAAAAGGACTTAATAAAAGAAACAAGTCCTTCAGAACAAAGAGCCTGTGAGCCTGTTCTATGGATAACTGCGCATTACACTAGAAAGTAGTGGATTTTTTTTCCCATTTGCTGCTGAATCCTACAAGTACAGTGGTCCCTTGTTTATCGCAGGTTGCGATCTAAAAATAACCTGCAAATAGTCAAAATCCGCTCCGTAGTCAGCTTTATTTTTTACAATTATTCTATATGTTTCTTGCTGTAAAACCCCTCACCACACACTTTATACACTTTTCTTACACAGGCATTAACATTTTCTCACATTTCTCTCTTGTTTAAACTCTCTCAAAGTTCAAACCTTCGTCGGTGTCTTTGTCGGTGCAGAACGTTTTCATCGACATTGTGGGTTTTGTCAGGGAGAAAACTTGCAAACATACAGCACTTCAGAGTCACACTGCGATCCAACATTTATGTACATTTGTCTGACACATTCTGTACTGTACAGGAGACACGGAGGAGACTGATGGACAATGGTCTTCAGTCCCTCAGCCAATCAGGACGCAGAACACAATGGTCTACAGTCCCTCAGCCAATCAGAACGCAGAACACAATGGTCTACAGTCCCTCAGCCAATCAGGACGCAGAACACAATGGTCTACAGTCCCTCAGCCAATCAGGACGCAGAACACAATGGTCTACAGTCCCTCAGCCAATCAGGACGCAGAACACAATGGTCTACAGTCCCTCAGCCAATCAGGACGCAGGACACAATGGTCTACAGTCCCTCAGCCAATCAGGACGCAGGACACAAGAGCACGTTCATACTAAAATTGTGCTACAAAAATCCACGAAACAGCAAGACTGCGAAAGATGAACCGCGATATAGCGAGGGACAACTGTATCGCCACTCAAGAAAATAAAATTAAAAAACGAAGAGCGTACGTCACAGTGGGAAGTGAAAACAGAGACTGATCGGCAAAATGGCGTCTTTAAAATAAGCGATTAAACATGAATCACTCCAAATACAACTTCAGGTGAGTAAATAGTGAGAAGAAACAACTATAACACGGAAAAACGCTCTGAAAAAAGCACATGTCACAAACGCTGTGACTGTGGAGTTTTGGGCAGAAAAATCTATGGAAAAAGAGCGAGGTGGATTCAGACAAAGGAAACTCCCCCATCCCCATTTTAACCTGGTCCAACACTACATAAAGAACCAAGAGGAACAATATTATCAAGCCCATCATCTCCACATCTGTCTGTTCAATGAGTCCATCCCGTCTAGAGTCTGGTCCAGCCCCCGGAGCAGAGGCACAGTGATGGTGCAGTTGAAGGGGCGGGGTGTCGTGGAGCCTGCTGCAGTTGACAGTTAGAACAGATAGAAGCGGGACGTGGGATTTGAACATGTTTTGGGAGAAAGAAACGGGAGAAATATCGCTGTACGAGTTGCCAAAACAGGTTTCTATAGTGGGGTCATAAAACAGGGAAAGGCAAACCCAAAAAAGAGCACTATTTCATTCAAAAAAAGCCAACATGCATTAAGATCCACTAATACTTGACACACACATCACAAAGAAGGTTATGTGTATTATAAGCAAGGAAAACGCAAGGATTTCTGGGAAAAAGTGGATCATTTATCTGTTATATTCCACGAAACAGTAATGCAATGCAAGTTTTAGAAGAACCGATTGGAAACGTGCACATATACTGCCAAAATATTCCTAAATATACAAATGCAATGAAGGTTTTTGAACTACAAAGGTTCCAAACTGTCGTGATCTGCTCTACACAAGATATATTTGTACTGTACTGTACTACTCCTGCATCCAAATACTACATAACTGTAACCGAGCCAAAAGAAAACCTCATTTGTGCATACAGTTGGGGGGTTTGTGGGTTATTGGGTCAACTGATGTCATGATTTTGTGCTCGTGTCCATTTATCAAAGTGTCAAAAAGGACTCACATCTCCAGCATGATCTCGTTCAGGTAAATCCCATCCACTAACTCAATATATTCAGACAATTTGGTGCCATCTGTCACAGTCAGCTGCCCCACAGTCTTAACCTGGAAACACAATGCAAATATGTGTTAAAAGAGCCGCAAATCAGTCCTTAAAATGATGCAATTCACCATGAAGAGCTGGTTAATTCATTTTACAGAAGATAATCAGGGGCTTACCCAGCAGACAAGGGGTGAGAGCAAAAACTGCTCCAGCAAAGGGCTGAAAACCTCGCTTTCCATTTTTTCCCAGTGCAGCTGATCTGGATTTGCTCAGATTGGAACAGAAATGTGGTTTGCTTCTTCAGTCTTGGCTCTTCTTTGGACCCATGGACGCGATGGTCATTTTGGCACAGGGCCTCAGAAAAAAAGCAGCGCGTCCTCGTAGTAAAGACTTGGAAAGAAGTAGTAAATCCACGTTCCTTTGGACAGTTTCCAGTGCGTAAATGTGTCTGGGTGGCTCTGAGTCGCGCGCAGCCAACCAAACAATCACATTTTAGTCCAAAGATGGATCTAAAAGTAGCCTGAATGTTACAGAAATTGAAATCACTGGACACGGCTCATGGAGATCTAACCCAGGTGTAGTTTTCTCCACAATTCACCGTTACGCGCGGAGGTATCCTTAATGAAAACAGTCCAGTGCAGTGCCAAAATAACCCAAAGTATCCATCCCGGACTGCGCAGAGGCTTGTAGTCCATGTGCTGCGTAAATTCTGTGGGTTGGAGGTGTTCTGCGCCGGCTGCAGCGCGCACTCCGCTCAGCTCCAGTTCAAATGGTGCAGACAGAGGAGGCAGCTCTGAGGATGACTGGAGGACACGAAGCACCGCCCCTCTGCCTCCTCCCATCACCCAAACCAAAGAAAATAGGGCAACCATCACTGTATCCTTATAGTTTCAGTGTGTGACTTAAAATAGATAGTTTATTTATTGATTTAAAGGTCATATATTACACAAAACTGAATGTCGTGAGGTTTAATCCATGTTATAATCCTGTTACTGCATCAAAAACAGACCTGGAGTTGTGTTTTGTTTCATTCACACATGTTTGAGTGACTTTTTTATTAGTCTGTCTACATCTCTAAAGCTCAAAACGCTCTGTTCCACCTTGTGACATCATGAAGTGGTAGTTTTCAAGTTAGCAGCTCTTTTTTTTTATCTTTAGTTCGCTAGAAATGGGCAATTCCGTGGCTGAAATGATCCAAATGTTTCTAGAAATGAAGATGTGTGGAGTTTATTTCACTTCCTGTATTACCACATGATGACATCACAAGGTGGAACAGAGTGTTTTCGGTTTGAGAGAAGAACTCTAAATCTCTCTACTCTAAATCTGCAGGGTTTGTGTGTTAAACATGTGTGAATGAAACAAAAAAACACAACTCCAGGTCTGTTTGTGACGAGGAAACTACATTAAAACATAGAAAATAGCGTGACACCGGCCCTTTAAGACATTGATAACTGTATGAACCAATCAGGAAAATGCACTTCTTTTAACCCAAAATGTTGGTTTATTCAAATTAATGTCCTATGTTCAGAAAAAAAAACCTTTAAGCCTTTGCATTCGCTCAATTTCAGCCCATCCAACAAACAGGGACGATCCAAATGAGGCGAAAACAGCACCACAGATTCAGAAACGCCAGGAAATCGAAGGTTGCTGGTTCAAATCCCGCTCCTGACATAGACATCTTTGGTCGAGCGGTTAGATCCAGTGACTCACAGGTTGACGGTGCGATTCCAGCTCCCACAGATGAATACTGTTGTTGTGTCGTTGGGCAAGACACTTAACCCACCTCCCCGCCCGATCCAGCTACGTGTTGAAATCCAGGTTTGTCGGTTATGTGGCAGTTTGCTCGTATCAGCGCTCGGTAAATTGGTTAAAGATTAGTCCCGTAACAAGAGGCAGAAAACTCGACCCATGATGCATTGGGTCTGGCTTTGAGGCTGAACATGTGACGTGACCCAGTGACACTTTAAACTCCATCGACTGAAGCTCCACAAAAGAAAAAGAAAAAAGCAAAAACAGCAGCAGAAGTGGAAGAAACAAAGTACAAGGAGTAAAGTCCTGCACTCAAGTAGAATTTGTAGGTGTCTGGACTTTACTTAAGTACATTTTACAGTGGGTACTTTTACTTTTACTTCACTACATCTGAGAGCAGTATCTGTACTTTCTACTCCACTACATGTTTGAACAGGATTGAAAAGTAAAAAGTACTTTTCATCTGATTTGAGGGAGTTATTTTTACCGTTTTACTAAAAATAAAAAATACACAAAATCATAAGAAAAATAAGAAATTGATTTGTATTTTTACCGTTAAACAAAATATGTCTCATTTTTAATCATTTTTTAACAAATGAACAACAGTGAAATAGTGAAATTCTTTTATTTTTTTCTCCTAAACTACATTTTTAAACGTGTACTTTACTTTACTTTACTTTACTTTTATTTTAGTAACTTTTTACCTCTGCATCTGTAGTTTACTTTACTATATTTTACAGTGGATACTTTTACTTTTACTTCACTACGTTTGAGAGCAGTATTTGTACTTTCTACTCCACTACATGTTTGAACAGGACTGAAAAGTAAAAAAAAAGTACTTTTCATCTGATTTGAGGGTTATTTTTATCATATTCATAGTAAGTTTTCGAGTTCAAGCTTCGGCTTTGAGCTAAACATAAATAAATACACAAAAAATATAAGAAAAAATAAGAAATCGTATTGTTAGTGTGACCAAAATATGTATAATAACAACACTTGTGTGAAATACTTGTACTTTTTACTCTTAAAGTGCAAACAGATAAATAAAGATCTGTGTGATCCCTCAGTTGTCCAGGTCTGATTGGCTTGTACTAGGGTAAATAACTACTTAAATACTTTTACTTAAGTAGCTTTTTTCATGAGATACTTTTACTTAAGTACTACAGCACAGCATTAGTCGTTACCATTTGCATCATGACAGTTGTGGCGCTGCAGCTCGGGGTCGTCGTCTGCTGAGGACTCAACCTGTAGTGACTTGTTTTTCTGCTCAATGTGTTTGACGACCAGATGTGCAGAGGACGAGCCGACGCTTCAGGAACACGTGAGGTTTAGAGTAAAAATATTCACTAAAATAAACCGTTTAAGGGCTCGTATTACACTGTTCTGATGTTGTTTCCTCATCACAAACCGACCTGGAGTTGTGTTTGTTTCATTCACGTTTAACACACAAACCCAGCAGATTTAGCTTCCGTTCTTCTCTCAAACTGAAAACACTCTGTTCCACCTTGTGATGTCATCAAGTGGTAATACAGGAAGTGCTCCACTGTGTTTTTAAACTCCACACACCTTCATTTCTAGAGTCATTTGGATCATTTCAGCCCCAGAATTGACCATCTCTACTGAAATAAAGCAAAAAGGAGCTGTTAAAACTGTTGAAAACTACCACTTCATGACATCACAAGGTGGAACGGAGCATTTTGAGCGTTGGAGATGTTACAGACTAATAATAAAGTGTTACGCAAACACAAAACACAACTCCGGGTCTGTTTTTGAGTCAGTAACAGCATTAGAACATGACTTAAAAAGAATCAGTTTTGTGTGACATTTGACCTTAAAAGTGAAATTAATCCGGTTCCATTCGAGCTTTTTGAGAGTTATAAAGTGTCATAATCACCTCTTGAACACAATTATCCAGACTCCTTCATGATTCCTGGACAAAAATTCCCTTTTCAGATGAGTCAGGGATCATGCAGAGCCACCGCAGCATTCCTAAAAAACACTCACGCTGGTAAAAGCTCTGCAGGAATTTTAACTGGCTTCTCCTGTGAGTCAGGGACCTCAACCCGGGCCTTTATGAACCAATCAAACACGGCTACTGGTCTGATATCGACAGAACGTGAAAGAATTTGAGCATTTTACATTTAAAACTGTGAACTTTAGTGAGATACAAGATCAGAGTTAGGACAAGAAAACCATGTGATGTTAAATGTTCTTCATATACTGTCATCATGTTTTGTGTTATATCATTTTGCGTTTTCGTGTGTTTTTCATATATTTTCCATGTTATGTAATTAAGTGCATAAAAAATGAGCATTTCCTTGTTTATATGCAAATAGTTATAAGGGAATATACTGTATGTCCAATGATCAGAGGTGGAACGTAACGAAGTAAAAGTAAAAAACTGTACTTGCATCTGTACGTTACTTAGAAATATATTTGAACTGGATACTTTTAACTTTTACTTCAGTACATTTAAGAGCAGTATCTGTACTTTCTACTCCACTACATTTTTGGACAGGACTGAAAAGTAAAAGTGTTTTTTATTATAGTTTGAGACCTGCTGGGAAAAGCTGAGGGTTTATTTTAACACATTAAACAAATAAAAACAGCTAGAAAAAAAATCTATTCAATTGTTTCTGCTGAACAAAATTCAGCTCAAATCTTTATCAAACTCACTACATTTGAAGCTTTGTTAGATTTCTGAAAATCTATGCAAAATACTTTTACTTATGTCGATTGTTTCATGTGATACTTTGACTTTTACGTGCGTACTTTTTGCTTTTGTAACTGTACTTTTACTTAAGTAGAAAAGCTGAGTATTTCTTCCACCTTCACGTGAATGGACGTATCCTAAATGCAAAAACAGAGGCCTGGTGTGGTGCATGTCGTATATACATCCTCAGCAGTGCAGGGCCCATCACATTACTCCATTACACACTAATTGCACAGAGCTCTGTTTGCAAATAATGAAATCTGTGTGTCCTACAGCCATGGAAACAAAATGCTGCATTAAATTATTAACCTCACCATGGTGACAGTGAACATGAGGGGGAGCGTGTCACTGTGTCTGTGAAAGCCTCTGCAATTACACGAGGCTGTGTAATGTATAGTGGACATAATGATGTTAACCCGTTACCATGGCAACCACAAGTTGTTTTTTTAGTTGTTTTTTTTTTTTATCTGTTCCTTTCCTTTTAATTTGATGTAATCATGAATAAGTAATTGATTTAAAACAAATTTAAAACTTTCAAACAAATTTTCTTTCATTTATGTATTTTTGTTGTTGTCATTATTTTTATGATTATTATTTGACTTTTGAAAGACGTTACAGGCGGATTGATTAATTCTAAGAAAACAGTGACATCTAGCGGTAGGATGACTTTACATTTTTATATCTGCAGGAATATTATTTAATATTTTATTTAAAACTATTTTAGCTTTCATCACTGTGGATCACTATATGAGAAAATAAAATAATAAAATAAACATTAAAATAAATAACACACTTGCTGATTTGCTGAACCAATCACAAAGCTTTGCGTCATGACGTACTTCCGCACATGTGACGTAGTGTCATGGAAGCCCCCACGCGTGAAACGAAACTGAAGCACCTACAGAGTGTACGGCCTTTTTAAAGACTCCTGGCTCATTAAAAATCACAGATGAGGTATTTACTTAAACTGGGGCGCTCGTTTGCCCGCCCCTGTGTCCGGTTATGTCACCAGAGTGTTTACAGCAGCCACTCTCACCCCAAACACATCACTGTGGACCTTGGTGCAAAGTGAGTATTTCTGTTATTTTCACTCACACTCATGTTGTGCAAATTACATCTTCTCCATTAATAACATGTCACTTAATTTTTTAGAAAACTTGAGATTTCCTCTGGGAAATTTGCCAGATTTGCAGATGGCTCTGCTGTGGTCCAGGTAAAATGGATCCTAAACTCATAAATACACATGTCACACTGACTTACACAGTGCACACTTCTATTTGACCTTTCATTACATTTACCTTTTCCTCCCACAGCTCGGGGACACGTCTGTGATGGTGACAGCTGTGAGCAAAGTCAAACCCTCCCCGTCTCAGTTTATGCCTCTTGTGGTAAGTTCTGCCATTCATGACCAGCTAATGGAACACACTTTACTAAAATATAATATTTTTTGTCTAGAATCTGTACACATTCACATTTAGACTATATGATGATATAATGAATGAATCCATTTTCTTATTGTGTCTTGCATACAAAAAATGCTGAGCCCTTTAATGGGCCATTAACAAAATAGAAATGAAATACATCAGTCCCAGTTGCCAGACGTGTGATACAAACACCAACAGACTCATTTAAACAAACTCATTTGTCACTTCTTCCAGGCTTTACAGAGAAATAAAGCCAACTTATAAACATTAGAGTGTAACAACCATTTCATCTTGTCGTCATTACAGCAGAACATATCAGGACATTAGGGGAACATTTCATCAATAAAGAATTTCTAAATTCATCATAAAATAGACAAAACAACACAAAAATTAGCTTCACTTTCCTCTTCTCCAACTCGCATAAACCACAGAGTCTTTCTTCTTCAGGAGCTTGAGAAAACCTCACAGTTTCTGTGGCCAGGGGAAGGATCCCTGTCGCAGCTGTGCCATCAGTGATTATTGATTTCTGCTCAGATTTGCTCTGACATATATGTTTTTACCTGTACACATTAACATTTAGACTATATGTTCTTACCTGTGCAGGTAGACTACAGACAGAAAGCAGCGGCTGCAGGAAGAATCCCCACTAACTATTTGAGACGAGAGCTTGGAACGACAGATCATGAAATCTTGACCAGTAGATTAATAGGTAGGACGAAGTTATTAAAGGGATTTGTCTTTGAGGTCTAAATATCTTTGTAAATTTGTTCTTTCAGATCGCTCCATTAGACCACTTTTCCCTCCTGGTTACTTTTATGACACACAGGTGAGCGTTATGCCTCTGTTATGGTGTTTTTTTTCCAGTCTTGCCGTCTACAATTAAAGTTTTTGTTCATTTTCGCCTTAAGATCCTCTGCAATATACTGGCTGTTGATGGTGTCAATGATCCAGATGTGCTTGCTATAAATGGAGGTTAGTACTTTTTATAAACATTCTGAACAAAGATCTGCAATATTTACTAAACTGTAATACTTCTTGAAGCTTCTGCTGCTTTGGCACTGTCTGACATCCCCTGGCACGGGCCAATTGGTGAGAAAAAAACAATACAACAAAGTAAAGATCGCTGGTAGAAGCCATGTTTTAAGTTTTTTCTTCTGTGTGTAGGTGCTGTGCGAGTTGGCATGATCGACGGGGAGTTACTGATCAACCCAACACGAGCAGAGATGATTTCCAGCACTCTCAACCTCATCGTGGCTGGAGCTCCGAGCAGTCAAGTTGGTACGTTTGTGAGTAGGGATGTAAAAATAATCAAAATATCCTGAGATCATATCGTTAAAAGTCTCATAATAATATCGAGGGCCTTCAATATATCGAATTCCAAGTCGCTTTGCTTAAACTGATTGTTAGGGTGCAGCAATAGCTAAAAAAAGTAACATAGACCATGATCCTTTGCTGCGTTTCACTGCAGACAACATGAAGAAATATCTGTTATTAAAGGGGCCATATTACACTGGTTTCTGATGTTTTAAAACAGACCTGGGGTTGTTTTGTTTCAGTCACACATGTCTAACAACTTCTTTCAGACAAAAAACACTCTGTTCCACCTTGTGATGTCATGTGGTAATACAGGAAGTGCTCCATACACCTTCACTAGAATCATTTACGTAATTTCACATCTGGAATTGCCAATCTCTACTGAACAAAGGGTAAAAGTAGTTAGTTAATTTGAAAACTACCATTTCATGACATCACAAGTTGGAGCAGAGCATTTTGCGCTTTGGAAATGTTACAGATTAATAATAAAGTGTTACTCAAACATGTGTAAATGAAACAAAACACAACTTCAGGTCTGTTTTTGAGGAGGAAACCGCATTATAACTTGGCTTAAGGCTCACAAGAGTCCATTTTGTGTAATATAAGACCTTTAAGCAGTTTTAAGTCTTAGTTCTTTGGATTATAACAGAACCAAAGTCTTGTCAAGGGGGTTTTAAAAAGAAAAACTAACATATTCACGATTTTGTTAGCCTCTACAAACTGTCATAATGAATATCTCTATTGTGAGACACATATCATGACAGTATCATTCTGAAACTTTTGGATATTGTCACCTCCCTCTTTGTGACTCCTTGTAAATTCAGACTTGGATTGAGTTTAATGACAGAATTCATGTTGGTTTTGCATAACTTCTCCTTGTCTCTTAGTGATGATTGAGGCGTCCGCTGAGAACGTGCTACAGCAGGACTTTTGCCACGCTGTGAAAATGGGAGTCAAACACACGCAGCAGATCATTCATGCGATTCAACAGATGGCGAGAGAGCAGAAGGTCTCCAAACGTGTACCTCTTAAAGTCTTCTCTGCGCCGGACGAGATGGTGGAACAAGTGCGAGTGTAAGATTGTGTTCTTCTAAACAAAGACCTTTGACAGTTATTAAGTTATATCTGAGCTACTTCACAACATGCACTTAAGTATTAAGATTGTTTTTTGAGTATCCTGGACCATAGACTGTGTAAAGACATGGACTGAGTGAGTGTGATGTCACAGTGTCCAGTCAAACGAAGCTCATCGACGCTAGAGCAGTTATAGCTGAGTTCTGACCACAAGTATCATAGCAACCAAAGAGCCAATCTGTTGGAGCGAGGCTGTTGAAGGTAACGCCCCTTCCTTCCTGCTCGCAACACAGGTTTAGCAGGGAGCAGAGGCTTAGCAACTCTAGCAGGAGTGACTTCGGGGAAAGAAGGTGCTTGATTTGTCTGTTGATTAATGTTCATATCTTGATTTACTGACACAATAGTGAAATAAAAAAAAACAGGATCATGTAGAGGGTTAATACGAACATTTTAAGATCAAAATGACGAGTCTGACAGCAGCAGTTAGATAGAGGGGTGACAATGTTTCGATGTAAAGTGAATTGGAGCCGATGGAGCCAGAAGTTCGCCCATGACCACTTCGTATTTGAAAGGCGGCGGCTAGCGGGTTAGCTATGTCCATGTTATGTTATATGTGCTGTATAGACCAATATTCCGGTTATAAGAAACCAGGAGACCTTCACTGGGATATTCTGAGTATCCAGGACACTGTGTAGGTGCAGTGTCCGGGTTCCTCAACACTGCTGCTGTACTGAGCATGTGCGAAGTAACAAATATGGTAGGAGCAGCAACTTTTCTGAAACAGCTTAAACTTCCACCAGGACGTCTTATGTAATATTGTGTTATACTTATAAACATGAATCCATCTGCTGTTTAACACAACCACATTTAACACCAAGCTAGTTTCTTTGTGTCGCTCTTGAGACGCTGTAGTATTTTTCAGCTGTTTCTCTACAGTCTTATGTTCTTATTTGAATGTATGTCTTGTTTTTTTTGTTATTGGAAACACGCTAAAAAGTCTTAAGTTAGCAAAGTTACCACCTGTTTAGCTCCCTGCAACATTTCTTTCTTTCTTTATTCTTTATTTGACAGGGACCATGTACAAATTCATTAATCTTACAAAGAAAAGATGATTTGTACCAGATTTAGCTCCTGCTACTTTCCATGTGCAGTCCCTGGGCAGGTCAACACACATTAAAAAACACATTTACATTGATAATTACATCTGTGCCATAGTTGCCGTGATTACCACTCTAAATATCCAGGATACGCAGATTAAAAATACAAATGTCATCACCGGGATACGATTGGATGTAAACACGCGTCTTTTATCAATATCTTTCTTTTGTTTTTTAGAGTTTCATCTGAAAGAATCTCTGCTGTTTTTCGGGACCACAGCCACGATAAGGTAAAAAAAATACAGTTTGTTTGAATAGTTTGAATGTATAATAGCACATATTTATACACAGATATTTTTAGATTTCTAGGGACGAAGCTGTTAACAAAATCCGACTGGAGACAGAGGAGATTCTAAAAGGTACATCACACACTTAAATCAGTGAAAATATGTTTAAAGCTGTAATATGACACTTTGCTTCTTTTATAGAGAAGTTTCCTCAAGCCGAGCCATTTGAAATAATAGAATCTTTTAATGTTGTGACCAAAGAAATATTTCGCAGTTTGATTTTGAATGAATATCAGAGGTAAGTTTTACATGTATACTACTAAGCACTATTATTTATGTTTGTATTTTAGGAATAAATCAGTAAAGTAAAATTTAAATACGTATTTTTATATCTGCTCTAGGTGTGACGGGAGAGATTTGGCAGCTCTGAGAAACATTTCTTGTGACGTCGACTTGTTTCAGCCGCTCCATGGTTCTGCTCTGTTCCAAAGAGGACAGACGCAGGTGTGTTTAGATATTATTATTATTTTATGTATCGTATTTTACAGACTACACGTCGCTCTGGAGTATAAGTCACGAAAAAATGCACAATAATGAAGAAAAAACACCAGTTCTGGAGGTAGATGAAGCACGTCTTCCTCTTCTGTGTGGCTGTCATACCGGTACAAATCTGGAGCGACCTCACAGCTGTCAGTACGACACTAACGAAGATGTGACATTATATATTTAATAATTTCACATAAGTTGCATCTGAGCATAAGTCGCACCTCAAACAAACTATGAAAAAAAGTGCGACTTATAGTCTGGAAAATACGGTACAGTGGTCCCTGGTTTATTGCGGGAGTTACATTCTAAAAATAACCCACAATAGGCGAAATCTGCGAAGTACAGCTTTATTTTTAACTATTATTCTATGTTTTGCAGCTGTAAAACTCCTCACCACACACTTTATACACTTTTCTCACACAGGCATTAACGTTTTCTCACATTTCTCTCTCGTTTAAACACTCTCAAGTTTCAAACCTTTGTCGGTGCAGAACGTTTCATCGACATTGTGGGTTTTGTCGTGGAGAAAACTTGCAATACAGTTGAGTTTGAAGTGTATAGAGTTTTATTTAAGGGAATTCTCACCTGTTTCACTTTAGGTTTTGTGCAGCGTCACTTTTGATTCCTTAGAGTCCAGTGTTAAACCTGACCTCATCACTACAGCCTTAAGGTATCTTTACTGTACATTTCACTGTTTATGTTGTATAGACAGATGATTTACTGTGTATTTTTATGTTATTACTCCAGTGGCGTTAAAGATAAGAACTTCATGCTCCATTATGAGGTAAACCACTTCACACTCTCACTTATAATCCATCCACTCGTCAAGAGAAAAGTAAACGCTTCATTTATTTAAACTCCACAGTTTCCGCCGTACGCAACTAATGAGATCGGGAAGACGGGCGGGGTGAACAGACGAGAGCTCGGACATGGTTTGTGTTTAAGTATTTATTTTGTTGCTGATGTTTGAGCCTGTGATAAATTCTACACTCTTATTTTTAGGCGCTCTGGCGGAGAAAGCTTTACGTCCGGTCATTCCTAAAGACTTCCCTTTCACAATAAGAGTTACAGCTGAAGTTCTCGAGTCTAATGGTGAGTTTTTGAGCAGTTTTCACAACAAAATGAGCAGATATTTACTGTTTTTGTGCCGTTTCAGGGTCGTCCTCGATGGCCTCTGCGTGTGGAGGGAGTCTGGCTTTGATGGATGCAGGTAGTGTATACTTTAAAAGCTTTGTTCAACTGTTCAAACACACAAATTAGAGAAAATAAAATATGTTTATTCCACTTCTCAGGCGTGCCGATTTCGTCAGCTGTGGCCGGTGTAGCTATTGGGCTAATATCAAAACCAAACCCAGAAAAAGCGTCTGAAATTGACGACTACAGACTTCTAACAGATATACTTGTGCGCTATGGTCCAAGTTATTTTGACTCAAACTTTACCCTTCTGTTAGCACACTCTTGAAGACTTGTTATCTGTGCAGGGGATAGAGGATTATCTTGGAGACATGGACTTTAAACTTGCTGGAACAAACAAAGGCATTACTGCTTTACAGGTATTTCACTTAACGCTTCACACAAACTTTTAAAGGTCCAATATTACACAAAAAGACTCAAAAATGAGCGTTAAGCCGTGTTATAATGCTCTAACGTCCTCAAAAACAGACCTGGAGTTGTGTTTTGTTTCATTCACATGTTTGAGTAACACTTTATTATTAGTCAAAGCTCAAAATGCTCTGTTCCACCTTCTGATGTCATGAAGTGGTAGTTTTCAAGTAAACAGCCACAGTTTACCTTTTGTTTGGTAGACATTGGCAATTCCAGGGCTGAAATTCTCGAAATTATTGTAGTGAAGGTGGATGGAGTTTAAAAACACAGTGGAGCACTTCCTGTATTACCACATGATGACATCACAAGGTGGAACAGAGTGTTTTCAGTTTGAAAGAAGAACTCAGCCTAAATCTGCAGAGGTTTGTGTGTTAAACATGTGTGAATGAAACAAAAAACACAACTCCAGGTCTGTTTGTGATGAGGAAACATTAGAACATAACCCAAAAGTCCCTGACACTTTTAAATCTTCAGTAGCTCCTTTAATTCTTAAGTTATACTCACCAAATTTTAACAGTAGATAAAATGAACCTTCCCAGATTTTTGTCAATATATACAGTTATAATTGTTCACTTACACGTGAACTTATCACTACTTAAACTAGGGGAAGTAAAAATTACCTAATTGTCCAAAATAATATGTTTTAAGGTCCCACCACTTTTTGAACATTTTGTCTCCAGGCTTACGCCTGATTTGAACACACTTTACAGAACATTTAAAACCATTTCCGGCTAATGGCCTTTTCTTTGATCCTCGATGTTACGGACTAGTTAAGTCTGTTGTTTATACTGTCTGTCTTTGAAAAACATTTATTATTCCTTTAATGGCATTTACACTCGGGGCATCTCTGGTATTAAAATGTCGACGGTAACACCGCTGGGTTTGTGAATTTGACCCATGTGACTCAAAGTACCACTGTACAATGAGGGTTCGTTCCTCGGTGCTGTATTTGCTCAGATTAATGTCGGAAGGGTCGTTCTAAATGCTCTGAAAAAATACAAATATTTAGAAACAAACGAGTTATGCATTTTTTTCAACTGTCAGTGACTTTTGGGTCTGTTCATAAATTGTAATTAGATTTTAAATTCCTTCATTTTACATCTCAAGGCAGATGTAAAGATTCCCGGGCTTCCTCTTAAAGTGGTTATGGAGGCAATCCAGCAAGCAACAGGTAGTGATTCAGCGGAGTTTAATCAGTCTATTGAACTACAGTATATTTTATGATCACGGTGTTTAATATGTTTAATATGTTTAATATGTGTTTGCATGTTCCAGTTGCAAAGAGGGAAATCTTGGGAATAATGAACAAAACTATAGCCAAACCCAGGGAGAAAAGGAAAGACAATGGGCCTGTTGTTGGTAAGATTTCGGGTCACATTACACACACTAGTCAAAATGTGCCCAATGAAAATCCATAATTATATTTCTGGATGTATCTTTAGAAACTGTGCGAGTGCCTGTCTCCCGAAGAGCCAGATTCGTCGGCCCTGGAGGATACAACCTTCGAAGGCTGCAAGCTCGGACAGGTATTTTATTGAAGAAGATGTATTTTTGAAGCACATTTCTAAACCTCCTAGGTGCAAACTCGTCCATGCCTTTATCTCCTCAAGTTTGGATTATTGTTATGGACTTTTTTGTTACGATTCCTGCTAAAGACATTAAAAAACTACAACAATACTTTAAAAACAGCGCCGCCAGAATCCTAATGAAAGTCAGAAAATTTGAACATATCACTCCTATTCTCAAATCACTGCACTGGCTCCTGTTTCATCCCAGATTGAATAAAAAATCCTCCTACTGACACATAAATGCATCACTGCTCAGGCACCACTGTATCTGCAAGACCTGATCCCTTTGTATTTTAAAGTCGCTCTATTTTTACATGATTAGTTTATTTTAGAATAGCCTAAAAATGTAAATCATTTTTCAAAAAACAGAAGTCACTGGAACCATCGTGCCCAAACATTGTAATTTAATATTTGGTCCATTTAAAGTCACGGTACAAACACATTTGGACACAACTTCACAAAAACACAATGATGAAGAAAAGCAAAAAATATTCAAACACATGAATCCAGGAAATGTTCTTATATGAGCGTATGTACTTTAAAACGCACGATTTACCTCCCTCTCGCCCTGTAATCGTCAAACTGCACCCTCGGATCGTCAGGTGGCTCCTTCAGGTCCCCCCCAACGAGGGTCCGTACGATGGGGGACCGAGCTTTTGTTCAGCTGCACCACGACTCTGGACCTGCCTCCTGCCCAGAGCCACACAGAGCCTGGACTTTTTTAGAGCTAATCTAAAGAGCTTTGTATTTAGAAAAGCTTATTGCTGATGGTTTTTAGCAGTTAGTATTGGTTTAAAGTTCTTGTTTTATTGTAGCTCTCTGAGATTCTATTGGATGAAGAGTGCATTATAAATAAAATGTATTCTTTAACTTTTTTACAATAAGAATAGTTCAAAGTCGCTGTGTTGTTTCCTGTGTTTAGGTGTCACTATAAGTCAGATGGACGAGGAGACGTTTTCAGTTTTCGCTCCGACACCAGGCGCTATGCACGAAGCCCAAGATTTCATCAGCGAAATCTGCAAAGACGACGTAAACCGCTTTAAGAGTTAGACTTTACATGAAACTCAGAATTGTTCATTCATCAATCGTTCATTTGCCTTTTTTTTTTTTTTTAAACTTAGCAAGAACTACAGTTGGAGTTTGGGGCTGTCTACACTGCCACCATCACGGAAATAAGGTAACACAACCAAAATTTAAAGTCCATTACTGCTTAATCTTTTTATTATTAACATTTCCCTGGACTTCTGCAGAGACATCGGTGTCATGGTCAAACTTTACCCAAATATGAGCGCGGTTTTACTTCACAACTCGCAACTGGATCACAAACGGGTAAGAGATGTACTTTTCTGTTGTGCATGAACTGTGTGGATTTTTCTGAAATTGTAAAGCAGAAAAATCGTTTTCTAATCTCGTTCCAGATAAAGCATCCGACTGCGCTGGGGCTTGAGGTGGGACAACAGATCCAGGTGTGTTTTAATGCACTTAACTACACTGCCTGGCCAAAAAAAAAGTCACCACCTGGATTTAACTAAGCAAATAGGTCCGAGTCTTTAGGTACGAGTCAGGTCTATGTTCAGCAACAGTCTGAGCTCAAAGAATGAGGTCAGCTGCATATACTGAATGACCAGGTTATTCCATCAGTGGATTTTTTCTTCCCTGATGCATATTCCAACATGACAATGGCAGGATTCATGGGGCTCAAATAGTGACAGAGGTTCAGGAGCATGAGACTCATTTTCACACATGGAGCCTCCACAGAGTCCAGACCTTAACCCCACTGAGAATCTTTGGGATGTGCTGGAGAAGCTTTGTGCAGCGTCAGACTCGACCATCATCAATGCAACATCTGCAAGAAAAATTAATGCAACACTGGATGGAAATAAATCTTGAGATATTGCAGAAGCGAAATCCAACGAAGAAGAAGGCGTCCAACCAAATATTAGAGTGTGTGACCTTTTTTTTTGGCCAGGCAGTGAATTAAAGGTCCTATATTACACAAAACTGACTCTTGTGAGGTTTAAGTCGTGTTCTAATGCTGTTACCTTCTCAAAAACAGACCTGGAGTTGTGTTTTTTCATTCACATGTTTGAGTAACATTTTATTATTAGTCTGTCACATCTCCAAAGCTCAAAATGCAAAGTGGTAGTTTTCAAATTAACATCTCCTTTTACCTTTAGTTCAGTAGATTTTGGCAGTTCCAGGCCTGAAATGATCCAAATGATTCTAGTGAAGGTGTGTGGAGTTTAAAAACACAGTGGAGCACTTCCTGTGTTACCACATGATGACATCACAAGGTGGAACAGAGTGTTTTCAGTTTGAGAGAAGAACTCAGTCTAAATCTGCAGGTTTGTTTGTGTTAAACATGTAGAAATGAAACAAAAAAACACAACTCCAGGTCTGTTTGTGATGAGTGTAACACGAGCCCTTTAAAGTGTCTCATGATGCTGAAATAATTCTTCTTTGCTCTAATAGGTCAAGTATTTTGGACGGGACCCCACAGACGGCAGAATGAGGCTTTCTCGTAAAGTCCTTCAGTCTCCTGCTGCAACTGTTGTCAAAACACTGAGTGAAAAACAAAGCATCTCAATGGGAACGAGCAATAGTTCCAATTTATGACACAATTATTCCAAAACAAGCTGCTGATTTTACTCCAAGACTGTACAGCCACAGAAAACATTTGAACACTGAACAGGTTTGTACAACTGTGGGCCACTCTGCAGGTTTTTTTTGGATTTGAACAACAAGAACAGTTACTTCCACAAAACAAATATATATATAAACCAATATTTCACGAAACAGTTGTGCAGTACGTCAGACATTCTGTTGTTTTTATGGACACATATATTGTTACTTGTAAATAAAACATCCATCTGTGTAGAAGTGTTTAATTTAATTTTGTGTTTTTGCTATAAAAATCATTCACTCGGGGCCGTCGACAGAATTTTTTGGGGCCTGGGGCAAGAAGGCTCACATGCCCCCCTCCCTCCCACCTCGAATATAAATGAAAAGACAAAGGTTCTAATTCTAGGCCCCTAAACAACAGCCACTTTTACCCCTTTTGCCCCTTTTGCCCCCTCCTGTCGACGCTCCTGGAGCCACAGGTAAAGAAACAAGAGCAGGTTGAGCGAGAAGCAGGAAATGTCTGAAGAAATGTGAGATGAGATGTGTAATATGAACTCTGGGATGTACCGGTCAAAGCAGGAGATGAAAAGACCTGAATCATAAATATACTGAGCTTGGATTAACTAGTAAAGGGGAAACAATGAGACCTGCTGCTAACAAGTTTTAGCCTATATATTTTACAAAAGCAAAGTTGCACTAGGCAGTCTACTTTTTAACTTCTGAATGTATTTAGAATTTATCTTGCACCATCAAAGATAAACGTTAGTGAAAAGTCTGCTTGGTGCTGAGTTTACAAGGTTTACAACATTTGTGGCATAGTAGAAAAGTTCCAGGGGGGAAAAAATAAGAAATTAATAATACATAATACAAAACGTTAAAGGATAATAATAAATTACATAATGACATACTGTATATACATCTATGCACAATACTAGGGCTGGCCATAAGATTTAGATTCATCTGTTACATTGTTTAATTTTATAACATCTTTATTTTCCATAAAACAACAGATGAGGAAAAAAACAAAGTTCTTTATGAAATGTGAGTAAGGATGGTTTGTTTTTTAAGAGCCTAAACTTGTGGATAAAGAACTTTCCCACTGCAGGTTTAGTGGAGCTTTGTTTAAATAAAGATTTGGGTTCAGGCTCTTTCTACTTAAAGCTGCAGGTCACAGAAAAGCAGCGCGGCCATTGGCTCGTGTCACTCGCGGTGTTCTCGCGGTGTTCTCGTTGAGTTTTCGCGGTGTTCTCGCGGTGTCCTCACGGTGGCGCTCGTGTCGCTCGGAGGCGGAGACCCGCGGCTCGTGCGCGTGATTGACGTCGAAGAAGAAAAGAACACAGACTGATACAAGATGGCGGGCGGTGGACGCTAGCGCAGAGGCCGCTGGAGTTGTTGTGTTCTTTGATTTTTACATTTCGTTTTACGTCTTCTGTTATCGATGTTTTTAAATGTTATGGCTTTATAAAATAGTTTCATAAACAGCTTCGTGTATTCCACTTTTCCCAGACGTGCATGTATTAACATGCGGGTGCAAACAAAGTTAACAAGTCGAGGATAGAAAACTGAGGCGAACGGTGTTAGCTTGTTAGCATCCAGCTAGCGTGCTAGCTGCCACACGGTTAGCCATGTCGGACACTCGGCGGAGAGTAAAAGTGTACACGCTAAACGAGGACCGTCAGTGGGACGATCGAGGGACTGGACACGTGTCTTCCACTTTTGTGGAGAGATTAAAAGGAATATCATTATTGGTGCGAGCGGAATCTGACGGTAAGTCTTTAGCTTAGCATTTAGCCACATTTACACACGCTTAGCTTTAGCTGTGCTAGTTTAGCTTAGCTCGATGTCTGCTTGAATAGAAGCCAGTTATAGAGTATTGTGTTGACATAGGTCATGATCTTTTGAGCCTCGCGTTGTAAACAGAAGAGTGTTTTTACAGTTTTTGTCGTGTAGTAGTTCATAGTTTGGTGTTTGTTTCCCTCTTCATTCTGTTTGTACCTGGGTTGTTTTCTGGTGTTTTCATGGCGCCTCAAAGTCTTAAACGCATAAAACGCTTCTGCCACATCAAGTGTTTTTGTACATTTTTAAACGTATGAACTCATATCTCACAAACATTTAGCATTCACACGTGAGCAAAGTGTTTCATTGTCCACTTTTATCCACTGTAACGGTTGCTATGCAAATGAGTTTAGACTCTGGACAAATTGAGCTGATCACTTTGTTTGTTTCCAGGTTCCCTGCTGCTGGAGTCAAAAATAAGCCCCAACACAGCTTACCAGAAACAACAGGTAGGAGTCTGAGAGAATTTGTTTGCTAAACCTTTCGTAAATGTGTGTTGAGCGGCTGTCAGTTTTCATTTTTGGGATTTATTTTCCCTTTTCTCCAATAATGTAAGACTTTTTTGGATTTTTTTTTTTTTTTTTTTCAGAATAGAGAAGTATTTCAAATTAAACTGAGTGAAGTAGTTGTTTATATGCAGGTTTGTTAGTTTGCTGTTGTATTTGACTTTTTGCCTTTTTTAGGACACTTTGATTGTTTGGTCAGAGGCGGACAACTACGACCTTGCCCTTAGCTTCCAAGAAAAAGCAGGCTGTGATGAGATTTGGGAGAAAATATGCCAGGTAATTTTTTTCCTTGAAAAAAAAAACAAACAAGTGTACAATGTTCTCACAGCTTGTTTGTCTCCCACATTGACTAGGTGCAGGGCAAAGATCCAGCCTTGGATATTACACAAGACCCAATCGATGAATCAGAAGAGGAACGCTTTGACGAGATCCCTGAGACCAGCCACCTGGTGGAGCTCCCTCCTTGTGAGTTGGGCCGTTTGGAAGAGATAGCTGATCTGGTCACTTCTGTTCTTTCATCGCCAATTAGAAGAGAGAAACTAGCCCTGGCTTTGATGACTGAAGGCTACATAAAGAAGCTGCTTGGGCTCTTTCGTGTTTGTGAGGACCTGGACAACAGGGAAGGCCTTCACCACCTGTATGAAATCGTCAGAGGAGTGTTGTTTCTCAATAAAGCTGCACTGTTTGAAGTGATGTTCTCTGATGACTGTATTATGGATGTGGTGGGCTGCCTTGAATATGACCCAGCACTTGTACAGCCAAAACGCCACAGGGAGTTCCTGACCAAGACGGCGAAGTTTAAAGAAGTGATCCCCATCACAGACTCTGAACTCCGGCAAAAGATCCATCAGACGTACCGCGTGCAGTACATCCAGGACATCATCTTACCCACACCGTCTGTCTTTGAAGAAAACTTTCTCTCTACACTCACTTCCTTCATCTTCTTCAACAAGGTGGAGATTGTGAGCATGCTGCAGGTACACGCTCTGTCGTAGATCTCATCCATAATGTTTGCCTCAGTAGTATTTTGAGTAGCAGTTGTTTTGTTGCTGATGGTTCAAATCATTTGTAATTTTTGTATGTTGATATTTTTTCGAAGGAGGATGAGAAATTTTTAACAGAAGTCTTTGCCCAGTTAACTGATGAAGCTACAGAAGACGGTAAAAGAAGAGAACTTGTAAGTGAACATGTTAGAGTGAGCTGGCTAATAAAGACGTTAAGTTTCTGTGCCTAATTTCACTGTGAAAGGGGCTAGTCAAGTTTAAACAGCCAACTGCATTCCTAACATGTTTTTTTTTTTCCCCATTAATTAAACGGTGATATCTTTTTGATTGCATTATAATCTGTTACTAAGAATAACATTCACCTTTTTCTCTTCTCAGGTCAATTTTGTGAAGGAATTCTGTGCTTTTTCACAAACACTGCAACCCCAGAACAGAGACGCTTTCTTTAAAACACTGGCAAACCTTGGAATTTTACCTGCTCTTGAGATTGTCATGGTCAGTTTCTTCTTTGTAAAACAGTCTTTGTAAACCTGATTATTTTGTTAAACGTGTCTTTTGGTCATCAACAGGGAATGGATGACCTGCAGGTGAGAGCAGCAGCAACAGATATTTTCTCCTACCTGGTCGAATTCAGCCCCTCCATGGTCAGGGAGTTTGTGATGCAGGAGCCTCAGCAGACGGATGATGTGAGTTGGGATTGTTATAAAATCGTTTAGTCTTGAACTGGCCGCTTATGGTGTTGTCTTTTTTTTTTCCCCCCAGGATGTTCTTTTAATAAATGTAGTAATCAAGCAGATGATTTGTGACTCTGATCCAGAGTTAGGAGGTGCTGTTCAGCTAATGGGTTTGCTCAGGACACTCATCGACCCAGAGAACATGCTGGCTTCCACAAATGTACAGGACACACACACGAGCGCATACACACACCACTCATGTCCGTTTATTCTGTTGGCCTGATTCTAACGTTATGTTTTCCAATAGAAAACTGAGAAGACTGAGTTCTTGAGTTTCTTCTACAAGTACTGCATGCACGTATTGACCGCTCCTCTTCTGGCGAATACAGCACACGACAAAAACTCAAAAGGTATTGTGAGAGCAGCTTAAAACTCTGCATAGAAGTAAAACTCGCATAGGCCTGGCATAACACAGTTGAAGTTTGATAAAAGTAAATATAGACACACAAAAAAACTCTAATATTGAAGCAAATTTATGCCACAGACACAAAAACCCAAGAGCAGATTTAAACCACAAAAACTATTCTAAAAAATCATGAGCTGCTGTGAATAAATGGAAAATATGATATGTGATGAGTTTGCATTTGTTATGAGTCATAAAAGTTGTTAATTGAAACTTTTATGACTCAGATCTAGCCAAAAAAATAACCAAAAATTTCCCAGTTATGCAAAGAAAGTTTCTATGATAAATACTGACTGATAAATCAATAAGTTGATACAGTAATTATCCTGACAGGCCTAAATTTACACATATATATATATATTTATTTGTACTTTATTTCAGATTTACAAGATGGCACAACTAAAATGAACCCAGTCTGTCCAGGTGAGTATGATGCATGATTTTTTGTTTTTGGTACAGTAAGTTGTGTCATTACACGTCGGTCAATGTTTTGTTTGTTTCTGTGAGAAGATAACTTCCAGACGGCCCAGCTGCTCGCGCTCATCTTGGAGCTCCTGACCTTCTGTGTGGAGCATCACACATATCACATCAAGACATACATCATGAATAAAGATCTGCTCAGGAGAGTTTTGGTGCTTATGAACTCAAAACATACTTTCCTTGCACTTTGTAAGTCAAGGCACACGACATACAAGTGTTTTTAAAAAGTGAGATTTTCTTTTGCAATTGTTCTAAAGTTGTTTTTTTTTTCCTCAGGTGCGCTGCGTTTTATGCGCAGAATCATTGGCCTCAAGGATGAGTATTACAACCGCTACATCATTAAAGGGAACCTGTTTGAACCGGTTATAAATGCCCTACTGGACAATGGTACTCGATACAACCTGCTGAACTCTGCCATCATTGAGCTTTTTGAATTTATTAAAGTGGTATGTACAAGCAGCCTTTTTTGTTTTTATAATTCTGCAGTTTTTCCCAGATGGTTAACACTGCTCTCTCTACCAGGAGGACATCAAGTCTCTGATCGCTCACATTGTGGATAACTTCTACAAAGCACTTGAATCCATTGAGTATGTTCAAACCTTTAAAGGCCTCAAAGGTCGGTATGAACAGGAGAAGGACCGGCAAAGCCAGAGACTCAACAGGTTTGTAACTAAAATGGGGGGAAAAATGGACAAAGTCATAATTCGTTTCCTATGATGCTTTTTTGTAATGGCTAGATATCGCCGGGATGCAAGGTCACTGGATGAAGATGAGGAGTTGTGGTTTAATGACGATGAAGATGATGAAGATGGTGAAACGGTGGATAAAGGCCGTATGGAAGAGGATTTCTCTGACAGCTACGGCAAATACATGGAGGCCAAGAAAGGTAAGTTCTGCATAAATGACTCACTGATTTGTTCTTGCTGGTTATGTGGCCAATAACCGTGTTTCTGATACTTGTAGGAGCTGCTAATGGAGCCAATAGTGCCAATAACAATGGGAAATCTGCTGCAGCCCCACCCTCGTCTGCAGCCGTCAGTGTGAGCAGCTCCACCTCCTCCGTGAAGACTGTGGCCCTCCCGGCTTCACCCGTCGTCAAGGTCTGTGTCAGAAAATCACTTTTATCTGAGTTGTACAGGGACAACTTTCATTTAAATGCATTTAAAATAATCTGTCTTTCCTCCTAGACGGCAATGGTTGGATTGGTGGACTATCCAGATGATGAAGACGATGAGGATGAAGAAGAGGAGGAAGAGCAGTCTGCGAGGAAGAGGCCGCGTCTCAGCTCCTAAAACTATTGACTTCTGTGCAGTGATGTTGGATAGACAGAACGTCTCTCCCAAACCTACGGTCCTGGACCAACCTGTGTCCTCTGGCAGTTTCTATCAGCGGGCAAAGACTCATCTCTGGTTTGCCCTTGTCTGAACTCAGTGGAAATGGAGATCTACAGCGACCTGGAGAAAGTATTTGATTTTCTTCACTCAATAATCAAGGATCAAGACCCTTGTTTGAGCAACATGTTTGTCTGACCTTTGGCTCATTGTATCGGCCGTGTCATGTTGCCCTTGGGTTTTTATCATTCATTATTTGCTCCTCAAACCACCTTCAGACCAGAGGTTGCAGTGAAACTCCAGTGCCAAGGCGGTCCCACGCGCTGCTCTGTTGCTATAGCAACAGCAGTCAGCCTGATGTGGACCTGCAGCACCTTGTCTTCATTTCAAGTCCTGTAGACCCCCTCAAACCTGATGAATCGGATGAATTGAATCGGTTGAATAAGTCAGACAAACCAGTGAATGATTTGTGCTGGGAGCCAGTCAGGCTAGCAGGACTAGCCAAAAGATGTAGAAAGCTTGACTGGTGTAAGTCATGGGTGACAGAATAATTCAGGCACGGGAGGACACCAAAGGCTTGTTGAGCCAGAAGACACGAGGCCTTGTTTTAAGTTTGCAGGACTCTAACAGTTTTAGTCGGGCGACACACACATCTCACAGGACTATGTTGGCCAGAAATTTCACTTTGTTAAAATTATTGTACAGATTTTTTTCTTTTTAATAATTTCTCCTGACCTGAGGGGGGCGCTGCCTACCTGTGTCTTTTTTGTTATTACACACAAGGTGTGGTCACTGATTTCACCCTTTCAAAGTTCATTTGATTCAATGTAAAATGCAGAGGAATTGCAATTGCTGGTTTTAAAATAACTGCAGTAAAGTAATTTTTGCAGCCAAACACTTGGAAATGACTTTTTTTTCGGTCCTTTTTCTAATATGAAAACTATTTACTTAAGTATTCTATTTCAAGCAAATAAGTCATCAGCTTAACCCTGAACAAAACTGACAGACTGGAACATTCCAAGAAAACTACTACAGTGTTACCAGGATGTTACAGGTTTTCCAGTTGCTTTTACACTTGTAATTGTTGAATAAATGTTAGAAAAGTTTCCATAGTTTGTAACATTCCAGGCAAATCTCTAACATCTCCATGGACAGAGACGAGCAGCTGGTGGACGCCTGTTTTAGTCTCACTTTTCACCACCAGAAGCGTTACCACTGTTTGACAGTGCACCAGCTTAGGCCTGACGGGAGGAGGGGGGCAGGTTTCAACAAAAGTTTTTTAACCAGTGTCATAGTTAAGAAAAAATGAAACTTACAGATGGTAGCTTTAAAATGTTCATTAAAAATCCCATATTTTGGTATATTTTTCCACTTCAGTCTATCCTAAGTTACATTTATGATATAACCTCAATAGTTCAGAGCTCAAAGTCGATCTAACATAATATAGGCCTTTAACAAAATGACACAAATATAAAACATAACTGACTTGAACTTGTAAACAGACATTTCATTGTCATTTAATGATTCAATCCAACGATACAAAATTATAGTCAATATAAAATAATTTATTGAACAGTTTATGCCACTGGGTGTACACAGTATTACAGACACTGCGACTCTAATGTGCAAAGTAGAGATCGACCGATACAGGGTTTTTGGCCAATGTGATACCGACTGTTCAGAATTCAGAGCAACCGATTAGCACTGCCGATATTTTGGGACCGATATGTAGAGCTGATTTAGATAATTTTATCCAAATTATATAATGAAAATTGACTAAAAAACATACACTGTATAAAGAAGTGGACTGACTGAGTAAGCCATCACCCACAGCGTTTAACTCCAGTCGAATGAAGCTCATCGAGGCCAGAGCAGTTATAGAGGTTAATCTGGAGCCAAGTTGCATATTTGGAATTTCGACCACACCGCTGGTTTAGCAGGGGGCGGGCACCTAGCGACGCTGTCAATCAAACCTGTTGCTAACGCTAGATCAGGGGTTGGCAACCTGCGGCTCTGCGTGGCTTGAGAAAATAAATTGTAAGTATTTCATTGACCTGTATTTAATTTGTGTTAGTTCTTTTTTTTAAATTGTATTTCTAAATTGAAAGATTATTTTGCTCTTCAAATATTAAAATAAAATAATTTATTATTGTTCGTCTCTCAAATTAAGAGTCACACTCGCAGAAGCCAGTACCCACCCAAACGCTGTGCAATGTATCGAGACTTTCCCCGACACCGACATAAACATGAAGAAATCTGCATTTGGAGTCCTGTCGATGTTCAGATCCACATACGTCTGAGCAGCTTTTCTCCACCATGAACTATGTTAAAAACAGACAACCTCAGGCCTCACAGACGACAGATACAGTCCTGCGGAAACATGAAACTGCCTCAGCCCCGACAGACGCTGTGCAGAGGCTCAGGAGCAGACGTCCCATTAAACGGAGACAATAAATATTTATGCTGACATTTTGCCAGTACTATAGTTTTTTATACAAAGCTTAAAGGTAAAAAAAAAAAAACAAACAACACATACAGTGTTATCTTCATTTTAGATGTCAAAAAGTATTTGCGGCTCCCAGTGTTTTCTTTTCCACAGAAACTGTCCAAATGGCTTTTTCGGGTTAAAGTTTGCCGACCCCTGCACTAGAGGGAGCGACCTGGGGGAAAGAAGACGCCTGATTTGTCTGATATTCAAATCTTGACTTACAGACAAAATGCCAAATAAAAACCCCAGGATCATGTAGAGCAGATTAATACGAACATTTAAGATGAAAATGAGTCTATCAGCAGCAGTTACAGAGAGAGGGGGACAGTTTTCTAATGTAAAGTCGATGGAGCTGGAAGCGCGCCCATGATCACTTCCTATTTGGTCATAACAGCGATTAGCAGTTTAGCTCTGTCCATTTATATATACAGTGTATGCTAAAAAGTCACCCACAGCTCTTTTTTTGAAACCACAAACCCATAAAAGAGCTGTGTAGTCATGTTTTGCGCAGGTATCTCTTTGCACAAGAGTTAAAATAAAGCTTTGAGTGCATTTTTTTGGCCAAAAAAAAACCATCGGCCTGTCTGGAAATTTGAGTCCGACAGCAGATACCTAATATATCGGTCCATCTCTAATGCAAAAGATGTTTTTCAGCCGAGACGCACAAAAAATACAGACAATACTACCATATCTGACGCTGCATAACAAAAGTACAACTGCAAATAGACGCTTTAACAAAACAAAGGTGCATTGTAAGAAACTGCAAAAGTGAGGGTGCATAAGAACGAGTCTAAAAGTACGAGGAACGGGGTTTTCACTCTGGCTTCGTGCTTCGGCTTCTCATCTGGTGACGTCCGTGTGCTCCCCAGGTAATGCACTTGTAGATCAATCCAAAATACTCCGTGGCGTCTGCAGTGTATTGGACACTTGTGCGTTTATAAGAAGATTTACGGTATTTGCGGGTGGAGGAGGAGGTGCAGGAAGCCTCGTTACGTTACAGTGTAGGACGGCTGGAGGATACTTGATTGTAGTTAAATATTGCAGTAGGAAGGTCATTATTTTTTGATGACTTCTTCTTTCAACTTCTCTGCCAGGTGTTTTCGTTTCTGTAGCCTCTTTTTCTCTTCTGCAGAGATCTCCTGTTTGAAGACAAAAGCACGTAAGTAAAAAACCAGACATAGGTGAAGCAGCTGGGGCGGGTTTGGTTTTGTTAGATGTGTGGAAGGCTGTTTTCAAAGCTGAACATTAAACTTTTTTACTTGTTTTGCTTAAAAAAAAAGTCTCAGTCAGAATCAGTTTTGCTCAGGTGAGTTGAAGCTTGAGGTTGAGTGAATGGAGTAATTCTCAGTAAAATTTGAATGTTAATATGATTATCTGAGATTCAGGAGCAGGACCACACCCGAACCTCCTCCTCTCCAGCGAAACATCACAATTCCCAGAAGCCCTATTTATACAAGTCTATCCCGATAAATCCGCTTGTTTCTGCTCTCTCAGTCCCTCCCTCCCACCCCGTGTCTCTTGTTCATTTTCAGACCTCACCATCTGCAGAGAGGGACAGGGGGAGGTGGGTCCTGAATCGGCTGGGCTAACCGCCTGAGACAGAGCTCCACATCTATTCATGTCATCAATAAATCTCTTTATCGTGTACCATTGTTGTGGCGTGGTCCTCTGCTAGTGAAATAAACGTAAAGTTAAGTCGGACCATTCTCACGGTGTTGATACTGTGCCATTTTAATACAACAAAGCGTTCGTCCCATTTTAAATTTGTGATTCTGAGGAGCTCTGGCCTTCGTTCTCTGGCAGAGTCAGTCTTATAGTTGCTGTAGAATAAACTGTATGGACTGTAACTGTGGTTCCAGATTCAAACTGTTTTTTGGCCCACTGGACTTTTTAAATGCTTTTAAATCTGATCCAAATGAGCAAAACTGGAATGTTTTGTTTTTCTTTGATCGAGACATAATAAACTGGACAGAATTACATTGAGAAAACATCAGAGGCCTCAAAGCACAAGGGTTGACTACTCTACAAACTCTACATGAATGAAAACAAAGCACTGACGCTACAGTTACTGACACATGGATCACCTTTGGCTTGGATGATTTAACAGAGTGAGGAGTTTGAGGAGAACAGTTCCCATTCATCTGCCCCTTTGCCTCCTGACCAGCCAGAATGACAGTGAAATAATGGGGAAACAGTGAGATGACAGTAAATAAAAATGCAGCAGAAAAACATTAACACAGGATGACACTGATAAAATGCAGTAGATACAAAGGTTGGAAAGTTAATCATAGACTGTATAAAGCAGAGGACTAAGGGACCAGCGTTCAGCTTCGGTCAAATTAAGCTCGTCGAGGCTAAAGCAGTTATAGAGGCGAATTCAATGTTTGGAATTCTAACCACAAGTATCACAGCAACCAAAGAGCCAATCCGGAGTGAGGTTGTTGAAGGTAAAGCCCCTTATGTTCATATCTCAATTTACAGACACAATAGTGAAATAAAAACGGCAGGATCATGTAGAGCGGGTTAATACAAACATTTTAAGAGCAAAATGACGAGCCTGACAGCAGCAGTTACAGAAAGAGAGAGAAACGTTTTTCAACAGAAAGCGCCGGCTAGCAGGTTAGCCATGTCCATTATATACAGTCTATGGTTATAAAACAATGAGTGTTCAAGATGCTGTGACAAAAACAGTATTTCTGGACAGACTGGGCAGCCTAAGAGCACGTGAGGGGAATGAGTGGGATGTTCAGTACCGGAGCAGGGGATGCTGCTGTTGGGCTGGATGGCGCCTCCTCTGGTAGACTGGTGTAACTGCTTTTCTGCTGCTCTTTTTTCAGAGCATGGAGCTTGTCTCTCTGCTGACGGAGATATGTGGCTCTTTGTTGGAGCTGTTCCTGCTCCGACTCTGGCAACTCCTGTGTAAACATGGCAACACACACACACATACGCACACATAAGCACACACACAAACAAACACACGCACACACACAAACAAACACACACAGAATGTTATATTCCCGTATGGACTGGTGAGTTGCCTCCAAACTGTGGCACTGGTGCATTAAGCCTTACATGAACATAATTCTAACATGTTTTCTAAAAGTACTCACAGACATTACATTAGAGCAGCACAGACTGGACTCACAGTGTATGGCTCAGAGAGACCTGCCTCCAGCTCTTCCATCTCTGTGGAGGTAGGACTGACGCTGGATGGACTTGTACTGGACTTCACTGAGGCCCTCACTGCTGGAAGGACAACAGGATCCACACCATTTGTAGATTCTGCATTTAAGACAAGATAATAATGTGAGTACAGTGTAATTAGCAGCAAATCATGAAACAATATTACATTATAACACTTTAAAATTGATTATACAACAGACACCAATAACAACGGGCTTCTGTGTAAAGGAGCCAGTGGTGGATGAAGTACACAGTTTTGTTACTTAAGTAAAAGTACAGATACAGAGGTAAAAGCTGCTCAAGTAAAAGTAAAAGTATCACATGAAAAAATCTACTAAAGTGAAAGTATTTAAGTACCCATTTAAAAAGGTATTTTAAGAGTAAAAAGTACAACTATTTCACACAAGTGTTATTTTGTTAAAGTGTAAATGTAGTGTAGTGATTTTATAATGATAAAAAAAATACACTATTATTTTGGTTAACAACAGCAATGTGAATCAAGTTCTTAATTCTTCTCTCTGAAATGTAGGTATTTACTCTTGTTTTGCTCAAAGCTGAAGCTTGAACTCGAAAACTTTAGTCAAGATGTTTCCACGAACAAGGTAAAAATAACGACTCAAATTATATGAAAAGTACTTTTTACTTTTCAGTCCTGTTCAAAAATGTAGTGGAGTAGAAAGTACAGATACTGCTCTCAAATGTAGTGAAGTAAAAGTATCCACTGTAAAATGTACTTAAGTATAGTACAGGTACCTAAAAATTCTACTTAAGTACAGTACTTTACTACTTCATTACGTCCACCACTGAAAGGAGGTAAAGCTGGTGAAGGATCAGCCCGTGGATGAACAGCTGGATGGACTAAACTGTGTTTGTGTGGAGTGTGTTACCTGAGCTGTGCTTTGATGAAGACTTCTGAGCTGCTGTGTCTCTGTCTTCATCTCCTGTTCTGCTGTCCTCAAACGAGACAAACGAGACTGTTCTGCTACTGACCTGTGCAAATCAACATACCGTCATGACACTTCTGCACCAGCAGGATGTGCTATAGAGCAGCTAAAGGAGAGTAATGTGTAAGGGAAGAAGAGCTGACGCTGCAACTTGCAGAGCACATGAAAGTCTATCCATCCATCCATTTTCTTCCGCTTTATCCGGGGCCGGGTCGCGGAGGCAACAGTTTCAGTAGGGAGGCCCAGACTTCCCTTTCCACACACACTTCCTCCAGCTCTTCCGGAAGGATCCCAAGGCGTTCCCAGGCCAGCCGAGAGATATAGTCCCTCCAGCGTGTCCTGGGTCTTCCCCGGGGCCTCCTCCCGGTAGGACGTGCCTGGAACACCTCCCTAGGGAGGCGTCCAGGGGGCATCCGGAATAGATGCCCGAGCCACCTCAACTGACTCCTCTCGACGTGAAGGAGCAGCGCCTCTACTCCGAGCTCCTCCCGTGTGACTGAGCTCCTCACCTTATCTCTAAGGGAGCGCCCAGCCACTCTGCGGAGGAAGCTCATTTCGACCGCTTGTATCCGCGATCTTGTCCTTTCGGTCATTACCCAAAGCTCATGACCATAGGTGAGGGTAGGAACGTAGATTGACCGGTAAATCGAGAGCTTTGCCTTTCGACTCAGCTCCTTCTTTACCACAACGGTCCGATACAGCGACCGCATCACTGCAGACGCTGCACCGATCCGCCTGTCAATCTCACGCTCCATCCTTCCCTCACTCGTGAACAAGACCCCGAGATACTTAAACTCCTCCACTTGAGGCAAGGACTCTCCACCCACCTGAAGAGAGCAAACCACCACCTTTTTCCGGTTGAGGACCATGGCCTCGGATTTGGAGGTGCTGATTTTCATCCCAGCCGCTTCACACTCGGCTGCAAACCGCCCCAGTGCCTGTTGCAGGTCCTGGTTCGATGAAGCCATCAGGACAACATCATCTGCAAACAGCAGAGATGAGATCCTGTGGTTCCCGAACCAGACCCCCTCCGGCCCCTGACTGCGCCTAGAAATTCTGTCCATAAAAATAATGAACAGAACCGGTGACAAAGGGCAGCCCTGGCGGAGTCCAACATGCACTGGGAACAAGTCTGACTTACTGCCGGCAATGCGAACACAGCTCCTGCTCCGGTCATACAGGGACCGGACAGCCCTTAGCAAAGGGCCCCGGACCCCATATTCCCAGAGCACCCCCCAAAGGACACTACGAGGGACACGGTCGAATGCCTTTTCCAGGTCCACAAAACACATGTGTGGACTGGTTGGGCAAACTCCCATGAACCCTCGAGCACCCGATGGAGAGTATAGAGCTGGTCCAGTGTTCCGCGACCGGGACGAAAACCACACTGCTCCTCCTGAATCCGAGGTTCGACTATCGGTCGGATTCTCCTCTCCAGTACCCTGGAATAGACCTTACCGGGAAGGCTGAGGAGTGTGTGATTCCCCTATAGTTGGAACACACCCTCCGGTCCCCCTTCTTAAACAGAGGGACCACCACCCCGGTCTGCCATTCCACAGGTACTGTCCCCGACTGCCACGCGATGTTGCAAAGGCGTGTCAACCAAGACAGCCCCACAACATCCAGAGATTTAAGATACTCAGGACGGATCTCATCCACCCCCGGAGCCTTGCCACCGAGGAGCTTGCTAACCACCTCAGTGACTTCAGCTAGGGTAATAGATGAGTCCGCCTCCGAGTCCTCAAACTCCGCTTCCTCCTCGGAAGACGTGACAGTGGGATTGAGGAGATCCTCAAAGTATTCCTTCCACCGCCCGACAATATCCCCCAGTCGAGGTCAGCAGCTCTCCACCCGCACTGTAAACAGTGTTGGTGAAGCACTGCTTCCCCCTCCTGAGGCGTCGGACGGTTTGCCAGAATTTCTTCGAGGCCGACCGATAGTCCTCCTCCATGGCCTCCCCGAACTCCTCCCAACCCCGAGTTTTTGCCTCTGCGACTGCACGGGCCGCTGCACGCTTGGCCTGACGGTACCTGTCGGCTGCTTCAGGAGTCCCACAAGCCAGCAGGGCCTGATAGGACTCCTTCTTCAGCCTGACGGCATCCCTTACTTCCGGCGTCCACCACCGGGTTCGGGGATTGCCACCGCGACAGGCACCAGAGACCTTGCGCCCGCAGCTACGCGCAGCCGCATCGACAATAGAGGTGGAGAACATGGCCCACTCGGACTCTATGTCTCCAACCTCCCCCGGGATATGGGAGAAGCTCTCCCGGAGGTGTGAGTTGAAGACCCTGCTGACCCCCTTGAACTGCCACCTTATCGTGGTGGGGGAGTTTGTGTACCCGAATGATCCTAGGGGCTATGTTGCCTGGGGCATTATGCCCCTGGTAGGGTCTCCCATGGCAAACAGGTCCTAGGTGACGGGTCAGACAAAGAGCAGTTCCCAATACCCCTATGAAATTAAACACAACAAGGATCGTGACGTCGCCCGGTATGGCGCAGCCGGGGCCCCACCCTGGAGCCAGGCCTGGGGTTGGGGCTCGAATGCGAGCGCCTGGTGGCCGGGCCTTTGCCCACGGGGCCCGGCCGGGCCCAGCCCGAAAGGACGACGTGGGTCCGCCCTCCTGTGGGCTCACCACCTGCAGAGGGTCTCATAGGGGTCGGGTGCGTAGAGGACTGGGCAGCAGTCGAGGACGGGTGTCTCGACGACCCGGTCCACGGACACAGCATCTGGCTGTAGCGACGTGGAATGTCACCTCGCTGGGGGGGAAGGAGCCTGAGCTTCTGCAGGAGGTTGAGAGGTACCGGCTAGATATAGTCGGGCTCACCTCCATGCACAGCTTGGGCTCTGGTACCCAACTCCTTGAGAGGGGTTGGACCCTCCACTTCTCTGGCGTTGCCCATGGGGAGAGGCGGCGAGCTGGTGTGGGCTTGCTCATTGCCCCACACAGCTCAGCCATCACGTGTTGGAGTTCACCCCCCCGGTGAACGAGAGGGTGGCGTCCCTGCGCCTTCGGGTCGGGGACAGGTCTCTCACTGTTGTTTCGGCCTATGGGCCGAACAGCAGTGCAGAGTACCCAGCCTTCTTGGAGTCCCTGGGAGGGGTACTAGACAGTGCACCCACCGGGGACTCCGTTGTTCTCCTGGGGGACTTCAACGCCCACGTGGGTAACGCCAGTGACACCTGGAGGGGCGTGATCGGGAAGAACGGCCTCCCCGATCTGAACCCGAGCGGTGTTTTGTTATTGGACTTCTGTGCTAGTCACAGTTTGTCCATAACGAACACCTTGTTCGAACACAAGGGTGTCCATCAGTGCACATGGCACCAGGACACCCTAGGTCGGAGGTCGATGATCGACTTTGTTGTCGTGTCATCTGACCTTCGTCCGTGTGTTTTGGACACTCGGGTGAAGAGAGGGGCAGAGCTGTCAACCGATCACCACCTGGTTGTGAGTTGGATCCGCTGGCAGGGGACGAAGCTGGACAGACCTGAAAGTCTAAATAAACTAAAATAAACTTATATTTATCTCTATATAAACTATGTGGTATTTTTGCTCTACATAATTCTACAGTTACATTACCAGAGCAGATTCAGAGGAAGTGTTTCCATTCACTGCTGGATCTAAGTGACCATTAGGGCCAATGTCAGTCTCTTCAGCCTTTTCCTTTGTAGAATTAATAACATAATAACATTTAGAGCTGGGCGTTTGTATAAATAAAAAAAACTACCAGCAAAAACTGCCAAAAAGATCACGAGCTCTAGGATTAGCAACATATTATTAATTGGCTAAAACGGGAAGCTGAGTAGACTGAATATAATAGGATATAAATTAAAGTTCATTTGTGTACTGTGGCACAGGGCCGCATCTTACCTTGGCAGTAGAGTCTTGTTGGCTGGAAGTGGAGGCCGCCTTCTCACGGAACGGTTTATCTGAGCTGCTGCTGGACGTGGAACCATTCTCTTCATCTAGCAGCATCCTGATGGACATCTCCTCCTCGTACTCCTCCTTTGACTTTCTGAAGACGGGATTTTACAGCAGATCCATGAGAGAGTCAAAGTTTGTAGTTCATATAGTTCACAGATGCCTAAACGTGATTTAAAAAGTGCCTAATGAAAAGTAAATATAAGCCAATAAGATCTTGTGTCATGTTTTGCCAACTACTGCAAAGGAGCCAGACTCAGATCCATTTATTTATTTTACTCATTCCCTTAAGCTGCATTTATGACACACACAAAAGATTAACCTTTGCTCTAAGGCAGAAATATATTTTAAGAACTCTTTGTATAATCCACATAGAGTAGGTAGCACATAATTAAGCTTTCTCTGATTATAAATTAACTCTTCTTGTGTTAGAACAGGAAACTGAACTAGCCTAAATCTGATTAACATTAGTTGCCAAGTTACCTGAGTAAGACAAAGGGGATCAAAATACTATTTTTCTCAGTTGCTTGCTCAGTGTCATTCCCCTCCAGCCTAAATTAGCTGAACCCTAAGGAGCTTACAGGCGGTCCCATTAGACTCAGTGTGTAACCAAATCCCATTAGATAGAAGAAGGCCGCATGGGAGATTTGAGAAGTGAGGCCGGACACAGACAGAAGCACTGCGCTCACAGCAGGTAAAAGCAAACAGACAAAGTCCAGCATCACATCATCAAACTACACAAAGAGTCAGTCAGGTGAGTACTAAAATAAAATGATACGATTTACCCATTAACAGACATTACATTACAATTACAATGAAAAAGAAAACGGAGCAAAGACTCCACTGGTTTAAACAATGGGACTTTCTGAATGATTTGAGCATTTTACTCTAACCACAGGCGTGTTGTGGTTTGTTAAAATGGCACCTACTGTAGAACCTGTTAAAATGGCACCTACTGTAGAACCTGGTGAAGAATCTTCATCTCCTGCTGCTGCAGTTCAGTCATCACATCTGCCCCATGGGTCAAACACTCGGGAAGCTCCCCTGTGCACACACGCAAACCACAATGAGCCTTTTTTACTTATAGAGTCTGACCCCATGCACACATACATATATGTGTGTGTGTATGTGTGTGTGCATGTATACTACACACACACACAAACCACACTGAGCCTTTTTACTTATAGAATCTGACCCCATGCACACATGCACACGCGCACACACACACACACACACACACACACACACACACACACACACACACACACACACACACAAACCACACTGAGCCTTATTCTGTCTACTTACAGAGTTTGGGTCTGTGTGCGCACACACACCACACTGAGCCTTTTTACTTATAGAGTCTGACCCCATGCACACACACACTCACACTCTGAGCCTTATTCGTTCTACTTATAGAGTCTGGGTCTGTGCGCACACACACACACACACACACACACACTGAGACACACTCACACACACACTGAGACATGTTCTTTTTCCTTATCTTGTCTGGCTCTGTGTGTTTATCAAACGTACCGTTCCTCTCTTTCATCACCCTCAGAGCTTGGAGCTGAAGTTCCATGTTTTTCTGCACCATTAGTGATCGGAACATCTGGAAGTCGTCAGTTGCGAGAACAGGTTGAAACACTATCTGTAAAAAAAAAAAGTACAGTTTTATTTAACTGCTTTTCATTTTTATATGCAGTATGTGTTTGTTCAATGAACTTATAGCCTGACTCTAACAGCACTAACTGTAAGACTATAAACGTGATGCTCCTCTTAAAACTAGGTCTATTTTGAGCAATGGGATCCCTAATTGTAGTCATCCTGTAAGCCATGTATGTTAAAGGGACGGGACAAGACACAATGCCACAAGATCTCGCAATATCTGAATGCCACGAGATTGTTGTCCCTATGGAGAATCATCTCATGATGTTTTTATTTTTCTTAGCCACCAGTCTACAACTATTTATATGAAGTTACATTTGACATCTGAAGAATAATCATAAGAGCAGGCCCAGGTCTACAGGAATGCACTATGACATAAAATTATTAATAATTTTAATTAATAATATGATAAAAAATATATTTATTGATTCATCCTGTTCTGTCTCTTCGTGTCATCGTAACATCGTGCCTTACATCGTCTTGTGGGGTTTATGCATTTCCGATCAACAAAAACACAAATAAATCTACTTAGATTATGATATATAGATAACTGAATATTTTCATACTAGATGTTGCATGCCAGACGGAGTTTTTTGCAGCAGTAACAGACTTAGCAATATGTTTTACAAAGACACAGCTTTATGTAGCAGATTAAACATTCTGATAAACATTTACAAGTTAGTAGTACATTTACAGGTTTTGTGAAGCAATTTTTGGCTTCCTGTCTGGCTGGGCAGGATGGAGAACTGAATCCTTACTTTACCTGCAAAGTTTTGGACTTGGCAAAAGGGGAGGTGCATGCATCCAGAAACTGCTGCTCATTAATTCCAACTTCCTGCATATAATTCTCCAGCAGCTTCTCCACCTACAACAGGCAAACTCCACATAAGTGCACAAAAACAGTACTGGACCCAAGGGTATGGTCCAAAACAAAGATAGAATGTACAATGTAAATCCAATCATCAGGCTAATAAAAGAAGTACTCACAAGGTTTTTATACTGCTGATGGATTTCAGTGTATGACAATTTATTTTCTTCTTCGTCATCAAAAACTGTAAAAATAAAAGTATAGAACATACAATTAATAATAATAATGATAATAATAATAAATATATATTACTACTACTACTACTACTACTACTACTAATAATAATAATAATAATAACAGTAATAATACAAATATAATAAAATAATAAAAATATTGACACATTTTATATTTCAAACATTAGTGTGTCCATATTTATCGTAGTTTTTCCTTTTAAATTAATAAAAAAAATAAATAAATATAGCTATATGTTTTAAATACGCACATCAACAGTTTTTCATAGTTATCTCTTCACATGAGCCAGAGCAGATGCTAACATAGTTAGCATGTCACATGCTAACAGCTCTGTTAGCATGGTTAGCAGAGAAGCTAACTGTCTCCAGAACGGCGCAAAAACACGTCACATTTTTGTTTGAGCCTTTTTACCTGTGCATTTGTTTTCCATAAAGTCAGTGACAGGAATAACCCACTCAGGACTTCCCAGGAAGCCCACGATGCTTTCCAAAACCCACTCACTGTCATCCTCAGCCATGTTGGCCGCTGTAAGAACAACAACAACAACAATAACAACCACCACAGCAGCAGCAGCAGCAGCAGCAGAGGCGGCACAGCTCCGCACGGCCGGGCTTTTCACTCCGTCCTGTCCAGTTCTGTCCGAGCACGACGCCTCATCTTTCACAAATCAGTCACATCACTCCCGCTTCGTCCGCACAAACTGTTGAGTCCATGGTTAGTTAATGTCTGCGGCCCTTAAAGTCTTACCGAGGACAGAAATGCGCACTCATGAGTTTAACGGGAGCACGCATTATCGGTTACCATGGACACCGTTACGTCAGCCTATCAGGGCCGCGGACTGGGCAGCGCAGTGACGTCATTGGTATTTTGCAGTAACGTCACGCTTGCGGCGTTCTGCCTGTCTCCAGTGAGACGTTCTGCAGTTTCCATGGTGACACGACGCGCACGTTAGCAAACACAGCTAAAAGACTGTTTAGAAAAAATTAATAAACTTAATAATAATAATAAAAACAAATTTAAATAAAGTGAATGAAGTCTAACTTGAATAACAGAGTGTTTTTTTTTTTTTTTTGAATAACAGAGCTTCAGACAGAGCAGAGCCTCCAGATAGGATCACACTCCCAGGGAATGTTGATGATGTCAGCTGCTAAGTGTGAGTGTGTTTGGTACAGTAACACTTTAACACTGTTTATATGTGTCTAAGTATAAGAAACACAACGTTTTGGTTTTTATGGGTTCAGTATTGCATTTAGTTTCAGGTTGTCATCAGGGATCAGCACCACGCATAAGGCCACACATTTACAACACAAACAGGATACATATTTTTATTAATAGTAAAAACGTAATATATTTCAAATGTGTGCATTATCAATGTATTAAGTAAGATACATTCCCTTTGAGTTCATAAAGGTATATATTGTTGTAATCTCTAAAAAGGCGCAAACTGTGCAGTGTTTAGGCTGGGCATGCAAACAGCTGTCATGCCATAAAAGGTCAGCGACATGTAAAAGCATATACATTTAGTGCAACAGTCAGGAACATAACTTGGTTTATAGTTTACAGTAGCAGCTCTCAGTATTCATCTCAAGACATGGCACAGGGGCCACAGTCAAAAACGCCCTGATTGTCAAAAACTAAACCCTACACAAAGTCATTTTACATCTTTGCAGCAGCACATAAAACATACAGCTCCTGATCACACACAAAACATTTAGAATAAAATGACACGGACGATCTTGACCTGAACACACAGAATAAAACACTAGAACAGGCAGGTCTGCTGCAGTGTGGACACCTGCAGAAATGTGACTGTTATAAACTCCTCCAGGGGGCAGTGTTCTGCCTCAGTGAGGAGTTTAAAACACATAAAACAGGTCACATTTTCAACCTTCTAAAACAACTGCATTTATGAGATAGAGTTAACTTTTTTGTGTTGTATTTTAACAACTGAACTGGAGCTTTTCTTGTTATTGGGTTATATTTTTCTCAACACTGGAGAGTTTTTTTTTGGAATTTCCCCACTGTGGGACTAATAAAGGCATATCTTATCTTTTTTTTTTCTCCCCAATGCTTTTTTTTCCTCCACATTTTATGTGTCTAGACATAAAAGACAATATAATCTATGCTTTGACTTTTTACATTGTTTTAATAGTTAAACGCAGTATAAACCTCGTCCTCGAGGTTGAATTTCAGTTGCTGTCACCCTGTTAAAGATTCATTGTATTGATTTGGCTCTCGCAGACCTCAGGCCTCTGGGCCTCATTTGTTCAGTAGTTCAATAACAGTGATCTTATAATTATTATTTATCTGAAGGGTCAGTTTCTTCATCAGTTTTGAAAGTAGCTTTATATTTGCAATAAGATGATCATCTGTACTGATGATTTGTGTAAAAATACATAAAACAAACGTATCAACACTGTATAAAACAGAGTAACTTTGAGTACAGTAGTAAACCGTGTGCAAGTTTCAGATACAGTACATGTACCTCTTTGGAATACAGTAGCACAGACAGTAGAAGTTAAACTGTTGTTTGGAATTGTAATAATAATAATATTAATAATAATCAAAACTTCAACCACAGAGTCTGTCATAAGAACAGGGCTGTGTGAAGGACTCAAGTAACTGGGCTGTAAAATATGTAAAGTTTGGGGATATATCTATTTACAAGAGCCCCTTATCAATTCAAGTACAAATAGAAGATACAGAAAAAGGTTTGACCTTTAGCTAAACTCATCATCTCAGATCTACTGTTAGTGCTGAGACCGATGCTAATCTACTGGATCAATGATTGTAAACCACCTCTCTACTGCCATCCACAGGATATAAAGTGAACTGACAGGGAGGCATCAGAGCCAGAGGGAAACACCTGGAAGCCACTGATCTCATTTAGACCTTATAGAATTACACAAACATGCTTCATTTTGAAAGATCTACAGCCATTATTGTCATTAGGGATGTCAAGGTTTTCGGGTAAGATTTATTTGATATGAATATAATTATAAAAAGGTAAAAGTTCTTTCTTTTGTTGCTGTTTATGTCACATACTGGAGGAACTGTAATGTGTTAAGAGATTTATGGGAGTGAAGACATATTTCACTGTTTAGTTGTGGTGAGATCATAGACTATACATGAATGGACATAGCTAACCTGCTAGCCGCTGCATACCAAATATGGGTGCGTTTCTAGCTCCAATTCACTTTCTATTGAAAAACTCAAGCTCTTTTCTGTGTACCTGCTGCTGTCAGACTCGTCATTTTGCTCTTAAATTGTTCATATTAACCCACTCTACATGATCCTGATGTTTTTATTTCGCTCTTTTGTCCAAAAATCAAGTCTAGGGGTGAGAACTATAGCAATTATTCAACTGTGATGTTCTCGTGGTGGTTTTAAAACACAGTAGGACACTATGACATCCCTAATGTAATAAAGTAATCATTGTAATCAGGCTACTGCTCAGTGTGACAACTTTACATACAACACATAGCAATTTTGTTGAAGAAAAAACATGAGTAAGTTCATTAATGTCCATTAAAAGTGCTTAAATCCAGAGGAGATATTGTAATCCTACCTGAGATCTCCTCGATAACACCACATTATATCTGAAGACATGTGTCAGAGCAGAGCGTTTGGTTGTTTTTTGTTTAATTTTTTTCCCCAATATATAAAACATTCATAAGAAAATGCTACAAAGAGCTTGTCCAGATCGACTTGAGCGTAAAGGAAGAGCGAGCGTCCTGATGTCACGGTCACAGGGGCGGGCTGCACATCTCCCTGCTGCCGCTGCTCTCCGCCGTCTGACTGGCAGCGTCTCCTTCACTGTCCTGGTCATTGACATTCATGAGTAGTTCCTTGTTGTCATGGCGACTGCTTTTGATTTGTCCTCGTTCTTGGTAATTCTCGATAACCAGTCCACCTGTTGCGTCTTGGTGAGCGTTCTTCTGAAATCCCTCATCGAAGTGTCTTGTTAAAAATCCCTCCTGTTTTTTCCGCATCGGCGCCGGCTTCTGGTCGTTGGTACTGTCGTGTTGGGATGATTTAACGGGGGCCAGACGGTTTATCCGCTGTTTGTTGCAAATGGGGATTTTATTGGCCTGGAGTGAGTGAGTGTGGCCGGAAAACCAGTCTCGCTCAAAGGCCAAACGGAGCTGGTCCACGACGGTAGAGTTTTGCTCATCTTCCACGTCGGGCTGTCTGATAACTAAACCAGCTCCGGCGTTGTGGGAAAACTCATTCCCCACCCAGTCGAGATTACCTGGAAATACACAGAAGTACAGAAACAAAATAAAAACAGAACATGTACTCAGCCTTTAAGTCGTGAGGTCACCGTGTACAGCGAGGAGCCATTTATCATCACAGTGACAGGCTCTTAATATTTTAGAGATTCAGACAGAGGCTCTCCATAACCTGACAGCGGCGGAAAAAGTACTTAAGTAAAAGTACAGATACTGGAGCAAAAGCATCACATGAAAAAATCTACTTAAGCAAAAGTATTAAAGCATATTATATGATATATGTGTATTTTAAGGTTGTATAACGCTTCAAATGTGGTGATTTTGATAAAGATTTGAGCTGGATTTTATTCCAACAAAAACAACTGAATCAAACATTTTTTCTAGCAGTTTTTATTTGCATATTTTTGTTTACCTGGAGCAGGGGTGTCCAAACTATGGCCGAGGGGCCAAATGTGGCCCTCAGACCAGTTTTTATTGGCCCCCAGGCCGGAACCGGACCGGACCAATTGATAATTTTTATAGTAAAGTGTACTTTTCCATCTTAGAATACTTATTTGAGGCGGTTTTAAAATTCTATAGGTGTCACTATAGTTGGGAATAATTCAAATATCATTTATTTAGCAGTATGTTATACCTCCTTTGAAAAGCTCTCAACCTGCTCCATTCAGTCACTAAATTGTTTGCAATTATGATAAGTTACAGTGCATGCACAGGCAAACCATTGCCAGAACCACTTAGCGATGTTTCTTTCTTTATTCTTTATTTGACAGGGACCATGTACAAATTCGTTGATCTTATAAAGAAAAGATGATTTGTCCCAGATTTAGCTACTGCTACTTTCCATGTGCAGTCCCTGGGCAGGTGAACACACATTAAAAAACACATAAACAACAGTTAAATACAATAAAAATGTCTCATGTCCAATACAGTCTGCTCAGTCCAGACTAATGTAAAAATCATTATGTGCAGGTTTATACAGTGAGGACAGAGCAGCACCAATTAACTCGACTCATGTGACACATTTGATTATTTAAAATGTACTTTTTCAATTTCTGGAAAAACTATTCAAATCCACAGACAGTTTCAGAGTCTGGAGCTGATTCCACTGGTGGTTTGAAAAGAAAAAGCCGACTGAGCGAAGGCCGAGGATCTTTTTGGAACTACACAATTTCGGTTCACGGAGGAACGAGTGGATTGGGGAGTTTGTTCAGAACAAAGGACAGCAATTTTTTTTAATGTAGGTGGAGCTGCATTATTAATCATTTTGAATAATTTTAGATTTGAATACAAAATTAAATGATTGAAACTGAACATTTTATATTTACTTAAGATGTTACAGTGGTGATAATGAAAAGTTTTTATCGAGAGCCTTTACTGCCTGATTATAGGTGGATCTGAGAGATTTTAAAGCCTCTCATTGGCCTGAGATCAGCAGGATATTTGGCATGAAACTATCGTATTGGTGCAGCCCTAACACTGAGATTTAAGCTGGAGAGGGTTGAATAAATAATTTCTATAACTTTTTTTTTTATCTCCCAAACTGTTTTCACTCTACTGTTTATTTATTGCAGTTTGTATGTATGTGTAATATGGTTAATATGTTACAATAATGACTGTATCGACCATATATGGATTTCTTTTTTGTTATTTTTTTGGGTTATATGATCAGATTTAAGCCATACAAGGTTGAATTAATGACTTCTGTGACTCATTACAGATGCAAACTAAGTACAAAAGTGTTTCATTCTGCTGTTTATTTATTGCAGCTCATGCTTTTTAAACAATATTGCAGATTTATAATAGTTTTTGTGGTTTAAATCTGCTCTTGGGTTTTTGTGTCAGTTCAATATTATCATTTATATCTATATTTTCTTCAGCAATATAACTTTAACATTCAATATTGTGACAGGCTGACTTTTGTATCAGAAGCTCAAACCCCAAATGCTGGAGTTTGAAGTGAACAGGAAGCAGAGTTGATGGCAGTTTTCATGTCGAGTAGGTTCCCATATGCTGCAACGGGAGTTATTTTCAGAGTGAGCACGAAAAGGAAGCCTGAGAAATGGTTCCTCTTTTCCAACAACAACAACAGCCATGGTGGAGTGTGCAGAAAGTCATATTCAGACCTGAAGTACATATGTATTACACAATTCTAAATGATTCTACAGGGAAAGGCTGCTGGACTCGCCATGGCAACGACATGACATCACTGATGTAATGCGATGACATCACAGCGGAATGACATCACAGCATTATAATAAGAGGTGTAGTATCAAGGTCTCATCTCACATTTTCTTCATTCTTACACTTGCATCCGAAGAGACAAGACACATTTCACTGAGAGCAAAGATAGCGATTGAGATAGCGATTCTTTCACAGCTGCCAGCAAACAAACCCTTCGACAGTCACAGACTACAAGCCAAAATGGAAACTCCACAGAAGAGCACCACGGCTTTGATCAACAAGCTGGACGTCAACTACAAACATGTAGTTTCTGAAGTTTTTGAGCTTGGCCTAAGACTTGGACTGCCAGTGGAGTTTACGGAGTTAAAAAGAGAAGGCCCCGTCCACAAAGCCACGTTCTCTTTTAAAGTAACGGTTGGACGTTTCACTGGAGTAGGTGAGGCAAATTCAGTAGCTGGTGCCAAAAAACTGGCTGCTCAACAAGTGCTGCCTCAACTGCAGCGACTGCCTCTCCCCGAGAAAGTCCCAAAGTCCCAAAAAGGGAAAAAGAAAGGCAAGGGTCCCTGCAAAGACGCACCAGTTTTCAAAGAGGACGAAAACCCGATATCTTGCCTCAATGAGCTGGTGTTTCTTAAGCGAGCGAGACCTCCTGTGTTCACTGTGGTGGACGTGGACAGAACCACAGAAAAATGGATTTACCACGTACAGGCAACTTTTGGAGAGAACACTGTGACTGCGAGAGGCTTCAACCTAAAGGAAGCCAAACAGAACGCTGCAGCCCTCATACTAAATGCGTTTGGATACAGTTTTAAAGTAGATGAACCACCAGTTACAAACGTCTCTTCTGAAAGCAAAGATGCACCTTCAGTCACCCAAGACTCAAGTGACGCACTCACGGCTCAAGACCAGTCCTCCCCAGTGGACTCACAGGCTCTGCCAGCAGACGGTGCTACTGGAGATGCACAGGAGATTTCAAAGGATGTCACTTCTGTTGTGCAAGACGATGTCCCTCAGATTATGTGCACATCAGACATGTCTACTGGAGATGACAGGGTGAAGTACTCCATTATTGAGTATTTACCCCAAGAACTCCTACCGATGTTGGATGGGATGGGAGTTTTGGACAAATTGAAGGAGTTTGAAGAAAATGCAACTCCGTCAAAGTCCGCAACAGTGTGCCCATTGCCACAACAAGAGCCTGTGGAATCAGCTATTCAGGAATCTGGTCCTGAAATCCACAACGACCCTGAGGTTCCTGAGACGGAGACACCAGAGGTACAAGATGTGACCGAGATAGAGACACCAGATGTGCCAGAGGTTACAGAGGTGGAGACACCAGATGTACCAGAAGTAACAGAGGTGGAGACACCAGAGGTACAAGATGTGACCGAGGCAGAGACACCAGATGTACCAGAGGTTACAGAGGTGGAGACACCAGATGTACCAGAAGTAACAGAGGTGGAGACACCAGATGTACCAGAGGTTACAGAGGTGGAGACACCAGATGTACCAGAAGTAACAGAGGTGGAGACACCAGAGGTACAAGATGTGACCGAGATAGAGACACCAGATATACCAGAGGTCACAGAGGTGGAGACACCAGAGGTATCAGATGTTACCAAGGTGGAGACACCAGATGTGCCAGAAGTAACAGAGGTGGAGACACCAGAGGTATCAGATGTTACCGATGTGGAAAAAACACAGGTACCAGACGTTACCGATGTGGAGACAGTGGTGGTACCAGATATTACAGAGGAGGAGAAACCACAGAATCCAGATGTGACTGAAATGGATCCACCAAAGGTTCCAGATATTCCAGACGTGGATTCACTTGAGGTACCAGATGTGACCAAGAAGGAACTCTCCATTATTGACTATATACCCCAAGAATTCCTACCAATGTTGGCTGAAATGGGGATTTTGGAGAGTCTAAAGAAGTCAGAAGAAAAAACAACCCCAACAGAGACGGCCCCAGGGTGCCCATTGCCACAAGATCCTGTGGATTCAATTATTCAGGAACCCACTCCTGAAATGTATGACAGGTGTGAGGTTCCTGAGATGGAGACACCAGAGGTACCAGTTAAAACTGAGGCGGAGACTTCAGCAGATGGAGTCCAAAATGAGCAACAGACCAATCAACCAGGAGCTCAGGCTAAAAAGACCAAAAAAATGTTAACTGTGGTGATTGAATTGGTCCGAGCTGAGCCTGTCATCTCTATTGGACCGAGCACCATCAGTGAAGAGGAGACACCAGGACAAACACACACAAATGAGGCTAATTCATTCACCTGAAAGGAGCAGTTCACCTGTGCTCCAGTTGGCCCCACTCTGTCCTGCAGTCTGACTCGCATTCTCGTCAAAAAAATACTACAAAAGAATAAAGTCTACAGCCGAGATGCCTGCCACAGCATCGCCAACAGACTGGACAACACAATCAAGAACCAGCTTATTGTGGAGCCAGATACCGACATCAGCGATAACAAACGAATGAGAATAGGCAAAGGAGCTGCCAGAAGTTTACAGATGATTTATGGATCGCCCGCCAATCTCCTGAAGGCAGCATGTATCCCGGACAATGTGGAGTTTGAAGAAAATGTGGTGAAATGTCTCAACACCGAGCTCAAGGCATTTCAAAACCGCCCGAAGTCAGCTGTGTCCCGTTTCTTCTCGGCTCTGAGGAGGGCCGTCCACAGCATCTGTTAGACTCCTCACCTTAACAACCAATAAACATGATTTAAGCATCATCACTGTGTCTTTTGTTTGTTCATTTTTACTAGTTCTTTGTGATTTTTACAGCTAAATGTTTGCTGTTATTTGCAGCACTTTAGAAATGATCTTGTTTATAAAATGTGCTTTACAAATAAACTTGGATTGGATAAATATACAGTTGAAACCAGAACTTTGCATACATTATATAAAAATGTATTAAAAATATCCTTTTTTTCCTCACTGTCTGACTTGAAATCAAACTAAACTTGTCCTGCTTTAGGGCAATATTTTTTTTCACTAAATGCCAGAATAATGAGACTATACTAATGAAATGTTTATACAGGATGGACAGGGTGACACTTTTAAATCTTCAGTAGCTCCTTTAATTCTTAAGTTATACTCACCAAACTTTAGCAGTAGATAAACTGAACCTTCCCAGATTTTTGTAAATATATACGGTTATAATTGTTCACTTACACTTGAACTTATCACTACTTAAACTAGGGGAAGTAAAAATGACCTAATTTTTAAAAAATAATATTTTTTAAGTGTCCACATTTTGGGTTTGGCTCTGTATAATCTGATCCAACACACTTTACATAACATTTAAAGCATTTCCGGGCTTATGGCTCTTATTTGATCCTCGATATAACGTTTTAAGTCGTTTATTGTCTGTCTTTGAAGAACACTTATTATTCCTTTAATGGCATTTACACTTGGGGCATCTCTGGTATTAAAACATCGACGGTAACACCACTGGGTTTGTGAATTTGACCCATGTGACTCAAAGTACCACTGGACCCTGAGGGTTCGATCCTCGGTGCTGTATTTGCTCAGATTAATGTCGGAAGGGTCATTCTAAATGCTCTAAAAAAATAAAATAAAAATATTTTGAAACAAAAGAGTTACGGATTTCAACTGTGAGTGACTTTTGGACAAATAACAACTGAAAAAATATTAATTCCATTGTTTCTGTTGAACAAAATATCAGCTCAAAGCTTTATCAAAATCACCACATTTGAAGCTTTATAAGACTCAAAATATGTGCAACATACTTTTTACTCTTTAAGTACATTTTTAAACAGGTACTTTAAATGTTTTACTTAAGTCATTTTTTCATCTGATAGTTTTACTGGAGTGTTTTCTTGCTGCAGTATCTGTACTTTTACTTAAGTAACAAAACTGCGACTTCTTCCACCACTGAAATAAACACATGCTTGAACTCTTACACAAATAAACCTAATATAAATCATGTGTCGTGCTATAATTAGTCAAATGGAGAGGCTGGTCGTCAGTGAGCCCTGACGCGCTGAAGCTTCGACCCTTTCCACTCACCTAAATAAATGGCCCTGTCCGTCACCATGAAGCGGTTGTGGTTTATGCCTTGCACGTTTCCATCTCTCAGCACTCTGGGCCTGAAGAACTTCTACACAAACACAAACATATACACACACAAAAGTACATTATAAGAGGCGACAGTAGCTCAGTTGGTCAAGTGTTTGTCCACTGATTTGAAGGTTGCCGTAAAAACATGACCATTTACCATAAGTATGAATACAAAACACACAGAAAACAGGGTGAACTCACAGCTTCCAGAGAGCAGTTGGCTTGCTCCATACACAGACTCCTCAGAGACCAGATGAAGTTGAACGTGAGTGGGTGAGTGTTTTCCCAACAGCTTATCAACAAACGGACTCGCACTTTTCTCAAGAGGAGAGCCTCGCGGATAAACCCGTCAATCCGGGACCAGTACCTTCACAGAGACAGAGACAAACAACAGACTGGGTAAAGAAAAGGACTGAGTGAGTGTGACGTCAAGTGAAGCTCATCGAGGCTAGAGCAGTTATAGTAGTATCATAGCAACCAAAGAGCCAATCAGGAGCGAGGATGTTGAAGGTAACGCCCCGTCCCGCCCACATCGCTGGTTTAACAGGGAGTGGGCCTTAGCAACGCTGTCAATCAAACCTGTTGCTAACGCTAGCAAGAGCGACCTCGAGGAAAAAAGAGCCTGATTTGTCTGTTATTAATGTTCATATCTTGATTTACAGACACAATAATGAAATAAAAAACCCAGGATCATGTAGAGGGTTAATACGAACATTTAAGACCAAAATGACGAGTCTGACAGCAGCAGTACTTTACTACTTTTACTTCATTACGTTCCACCGCTGTAACCTAATGACGTGTCTTTGTAGGAGAAAATATCCAAACAGACAGAAAATCCACGTCTCATTCATTTTCAATTTAAAATCTAAAACGAAAAAATAAAAATTTGGTTTCTTTATTTGTTTTTCATTTCGTTTCAGTTTTAATTTGATCTGCACTTTGAAAAAACAAAGTACTGAAATGCTCAGGGGCTGGGAGCATGTCTTTCTACTGCATGTACCATATACTCTACCTGCAGTTTTATTTATCAAGATATTAGCGTATCCATGTTTAAATGAACCAGAGGTGGAACGTAATGAAGTACAAGTAGTAAAATACTGTACTTCAGTTATTATAAATTTTGGTTTGTTTTCCATCTGCGGTCTGATCATGTAGAGGGTTAATATTTAAGACCAAAACGACAAGTCTGATAGCAGCAGTTACAGAGAGAGGAGCGACAGTTTTGCAATAGAAAGTGAACTGGAGTTTGGACTTTTATATTCTGTGGACACAAACCCTGAGATGGACGTTTATTTGGTATGTCGAGTTAATAACTAAAATTCAATAACTGAAATATGGTTAAAGGTGGACCTCCCCAAACCTGGTAAACTCAATCTTTGTCATGGGACAGATCACAGTTGTACAGCAGACTTCAAATGGACAAGTGACAAGAAATGGGAGAAATGGAGATCTTATATTCTGCTTAGAAGACTAGAATTCTGTACGTCTGATCCTGCGATTGTTACTTCTGGTTGACTGTAGCGTACACCCACTGTCTGTTTACTGTTTGAATGCTGTTGGGTTTGTGTCTTTTTATGTTTGTGAAGTAAAACTCTTGAAAAATAAAATCAAAAAAGCGAAGAAGACTGAACAGAAAACGCTTACCTGTTGCTGTTTATGCCAAACAGAGGGAGGTAATCCGTGATGGAGATGTAAATGAACCGCTGGGCGTCCAGTATGACTTTGCTGATGGCCTCCAAGTCGCTGCTGCGATCTTTGGGGCTGAAAGCGTCGGGTGAAGCCTGTCAAAACAAGAGGACACACCGGAAATGATCATTACAGATGCATTTTGTTTTGTCTATTGCGGGGCAGCAGTCTAAGCAGGGACTCCCAGACTTCCCTCACCCCAGACACGTCCTCCAGCTCCTTCAGTGTGACCCTAAAGTGTTCCCAGGCCAGTCCAGAAACATGGTCCCTCCAGCATGTCCAGGGGCCTCCTCCCGGTGGGACATGCATGATTCTGTTTTATATTTAACCAAAATAGTTCATAAAATAGTATGAGTCGGAATAACCTGCGGCAGATGTACACGGCCAGTCAAAAGTTTGGACCTTCCCGTTCAGTGTTTTTTTTCTTTATTTTTACTACTTTCTACATTTTATATACAAATAGAAGACATTAAATATATAAAGCAAAGAAAAAACCTGAAATAACTAAAAAAAAAAAAAGTATACAGCCTTTGCCTTGTCGAAAAATATTTAGTTAACTTTTTTCTTTATTATATAATTCCATATTTCTTACTTCATATATTTGACGGCTTCTGTTTGTATAAAAGGTAGTAAAAATAAAGAAAAAAACCCCATTGAGTTCCAAATTTGTGACTGGTCGTGTATATTTAATCAAGTCAAGTTTGGACACCCTCTCACTTTTTTTTAAACTACTTTTTACACTTTATGTACAAACAAAAGACATCAAATATATGACGTAAGATATATGGAGTTATGGAGTAAAGAAAAAATGTTAAGTAGCTCTACTAAATATTTTTCAACAAAGCAAAGGGAGGATACTCTGAGGATTCAAATACAAAAATATAGTACAGTTATTTACCTTTGTTTCTTTACTACATAGTTACATATTTCTTACTTCATATATTTGAAATGTAGAAAAAAGTCAAAATAAAAAAAAATACTAAAAGAGAGGATGCGTCCAAACTTTTGACAGGTGGTGTACTTCACATTCTGGGAGTTTGTGCTGGTTGTATTAACTTGAGTAATAAGAGAAGAGGGACAGTCCAGTCATGTGAACAGCTCCTGCAGATGTCAGACAGAACCATCACTCATCCCCGGACGAGCGCTGACAACCAAAGACACGGTGTCCCGAGGAGCAGGGGCGTCGACAGGGGGGGACAAACGGTCTGCTGCCCCCATAGACTGTAAATGTAAATGGGCATAGCTAACCTGCCAGCCGCTGTGTTCTAAATAGGAAGTGAGTATTGGTGCACTTCCAGCTCCATTGACTCTGGCTCCAGTTCACTTTACATTGGAAAACTGAGTCCCCTCTCTCTGTAACTGCTGCTGTCACACTCATCATTTTGATCCTGGTGTTTTTATTTTACTATCATGTCCATAAATCAAGATATGAACATTAATAACAGACAAATCAGGCGCCTTCTTTCTCCAAGGTCACTATCACTAGCGTTAGCAACAGGTTTGATTGACAGCTTTGCTAAGGCCTGCTTCCTGCTAAACCAGTGGTGCAGACGGGAAGGGGCGTTACCTTCAACAGCCTCCCTCCTGATTGGCTCTTTGGTTTGGCTTCATTTGTCCAGAGATGAACGCTGTGGTTCATCTCACTTAGTCACTTAGTCCACTTCTTCATACAGTCTATGGACCCGAAATTTGACCCTCTTCCGATTAATTTATCCTAGAGGCCCATGTGAGGTTTTCTGTTGACAGGTCTGCTGAGGAGAACCACTGCATGAATAATGTTCCTCTGCTCCAAGTTGTCAATTCTTGAAAACTTGAGCGAGTGAGTGCGCTGCATACAGTTTTTCTTATTTAAAACTTTGCTTAGGAACAGAGTATGGACTGTTATAAATATAAACACTAGTACACAGCAATTCTATATGATATTGGTGGCTTGTTTTTGTAATAAATGCCAATAACAATTAGGTAGTTTTCATGAAATGAGAGTATAGACTGTATAAAGGAGTGGACGGAGTGAGTGTGACGTCACCCACAGCGTTCAGCTCCAGTCAAATGAAGCTCGTCGAGAGTAGAACAGTTACGGGGGTGAATATGGAGCCAAGTTCCATATTTGGAACGTCGACTGCGAGTATCATAGTAACTGAAGAGCCAATCTCGAGCAAGGTTGTTGAAGGCAACGCCCCTTCCCGTGTGCACCTCTGGTTTAGCAGGGAGCGGGCGCTTAGCAATGCTGTCAATCAAACCTGTTGCTAACGCTAGCGGGAGAGACCTGTCTGTTATTAATGTTCATATCTTGATTTACAGACACAATAGTGAAATAAAAACACCAAGACCATGTAGAGCAGATTTATACAAACATTTAAGACCAAAATGCCGAGTCTGACAGCTGCAGTTACAGAGATTTGGAACGTGGTGGCTAGCAGGTTAGCTATGTCCACTTATATATACAGTCTATGGTTCCACTTTGTGATGTCATGAAGTAGCAGTTTTCAAGTTACCAGCTAGCTTTAACTTTTAATTCAGTAAGAGATTGGCAATTCGAGGGCTGAAATGATCCAGATGATTCTAGTGAAGGTGTGTGGAGTTTAAAAACACAGCGGAGCACTTCCTGTATTACCACATGATGACATCACAAGGCGGAACAGACCATTTTCTGTTTGAGCAAAGAACTCAGCCTAAATCTGCAGGGTTTGTGTGTTAAACATGTGTGAGTGAAACAAAAAAAAACCAACAACTCCATGTCAGTTTGTGATGAGAAAACAACATATAAACAAATCAGAAAATGGCGTAATATGGTGCTCTTTAAATGCTAATCATAACTGAACCACACTCACCACTTTTTCCTGGTTACGCTGTAAGACTGAGAGTAAAAAGCGTCATTGCAGTAACTTACAGATACATAGGCTTGAGCTTTGGTGCTGTTCAGCGTCAGCTCCAGCGGCTGGTCTCCGTTGAAGAGGGCGAACAGACGCTTGGACCAGAAGGTGGGGATGAAATCTTTGTACTGAAGTCCCCAGTAGAGGCTGAACACTTTGTGGAGATCCAAGGCCAAACAGCTGCAGTTGTACACCACAATACCCAGCTCCTTTCTCTAGACACAGAAAAAAAACAAGGTCATGCTTATAAACTCCGCTGCCTTGGATAAAACATACCACAATGTAATACTGAACTATCCCTGTGCTTTCTATTACAGGAAGTCCTTAATCGTTTTACGTTTTTTGTCGCAGTTTTAAGAAGCATCCATCCATCGCCACGGCAACAGCAAAGAGTGCTGCGGTACAAAAGGGTCTCTCCGTGTCTCTTTTCAAAATGTCTTTTCAATCTTTCATGCATTTGAGCCAAAGTCCCCCACGTTTTCACTTCAAAATGTGCCTCATTTTATCCAATCACGTCAGAATCTATTTTTCAGACACACTGCAGATTCACTTCACCGGGTTCAAAGCACAGACTGTAAAGGAGTGGACTAAGAGAGTTTGGCATCACGACAGCGTTCTACTTTTGTCAATTTCATCGAGGCTAGAGCAGTTATAGTGGCAAATCTAAAGCCGAGTTGCACATTATGAATCACGAACACGAGTATCACAGCAACTAAAGAGCCAATCCAGAGCAAGGCTGTTGAAGAAAACTCCCTTTCCATCTGCACGGCTGGTCTAGGAGCAGATGCTTAGCAACACTGTCAATCAAACCTGTTGCTAACGCTAATGGGAGCGACCTCGGGGATAAAAAGGCACCTGATTTGTTCGTTCTTATTGTTCATATCTTGATTTACAGACAATAGTGAAATAAAAAGACCAGGATCATGTAGAGTGGGTTAATATGAACATTTAAAGACCAAAATGAGTCACTTCTTGTTTGGAATGTAGCGACTAGCAGGTTAGCTATGTCCAGTTATATATACATGGTGCAAAAAGGCGCATTGTAACCTCAGTTAAAACAGTTTACAGCCTCATTTCAGACGCCTTTAATAACGCCACTTAATTTTACTGTATTACGTTTGTACTTGAACAGTTCTATTGCAAAAACAGACATCTTCGTTTTGAAAAATTGACCAAAAAAAGCGTTTTTCTTTTTCTAACCATCTTCCACAGATATTATCAGTGACATTAATGTATAGCAGATTTTATCAAGAAGAGATGGAGTTATGTTTTATAGCAGTAAAATACATTTGGCTTTTGAAAACATCACTACACCACGACTCTGGCTCTTAATCTGTTTTTGCAAATGAGCAAAATGAGTCATAAAAATAGAGTCATACTGTAAAGGTCTTATATTACACAAAATTGACTCTTATGAGATTGAAGTCATGCTATAATATTGTTATAGTATAGTATAGTTTTGTTTTGTTTCATTCACAAATTTCTGGGTAATCCTGTGTGCATCCCCAAAGCTCAAAATGTTCCGTTCCGCCTTGAGATGTCATGAAGTGTTAGTTTTCAAGTTAACAGCTCCTTTTTACTTTAGTTAAGTAGAAATTGGCAATTCCAGGTGCTGAAATGATCCAAATGATTCTAGTGAAGGTGTTTGGAGTTTAAAAACACAGCGGAGCACTTCCTGTATTACCACATGACATCACAAAGTCAGTGACACTCGTAAAATTCAGCATTTTGGTACAAATAAAGAAAAATAATAAAAGGCAAAAATTAAAATCTGTCAACTGGACACTGCCTTATATCTGTCTGAAGTGTGCACTGTGCCTGAGTCATATTTAGCATATTCATACACCTCTTAATCTTTTTTTTTTCACACATATTAGCATCCTGGCTAGCTCTATTGTTCCCTTTGTTTGCTTTCCTAACAAAAATAGCTTCTTTAACTCCCCTCTCAAACCATATCTTTTCTCTCTGGCTCAGATCTCAACCTCACTCTCTTCAGAGGAGGTTAATGTCTTTGAGATGGAGATGAACAGCAGACTGGGGCCCTGAGCTGCTCTTGTGACAGTGTTGGTACATTCTCTTATGGAGCAGTGTTTAGTTTCTCCAGTGTAACGCTCACTGCACTCTTCACTACACTGAATGGAGTAGACCACATTACTTTGTTTATGGCTTGAGGTTTTGTCCTTTGGCTGGCCCAGTTTCTGTCTTAAACTTTTTGTAAGTTTGAAATAAACCAGAATCTCAAACTGTCTGAAGCTTTTCAAACACACCAAGGAATTGTTACACATCCATAGGGGGCGCCAACAGCTACAAAGCTCCATGTTTTGATGATGTTCACTGCGACATCAGCTCCCATTGGACACCGCAGTTTTCTAACGCAGAACTCAGCTGACTTATTTCTTTTTTTTAAGTTGTTTTAGATACATTTTGCGATTTAAAATGTTCAAATTATAACATAACAATTCACAAATGTCATAGATAATAAATATAGAGCGATACAAGCACAATACGTCTTCTTTAAGGCTGATAGCTGATACGCTAAAAAGTGCAAATATCAGTCTCTCTAATTGCGAATATGTCTATGAAAAGCTCTTTATAAATAACTTTACGGACTCACTTACAGCACACAACAGTATTGAATAGCTCTGGAGTGGTTGCTAAAGTGTGTATAGCTCATAGAGGAGGACATGTGATACCGTGGCCAGTGATCTCCAGTCCATGCTCGCGCTGCCAATGTAAAAGTGCTTGTTGTCGACGACCCAGAAGGACGAGTGAAGGTGCCCCTTGGTGAGCGCTGTCATGTTCAAATAGTGGACCTCGGCATCTGCAAATGTGGAGCGAAAACACATTCACCGGAAGATCGCATCTGTGACAGTAACATCAGGAGACGGGAGATGGACGGAGCAGATTTGAACAAGGAGCACTCACATTTACTCCCCAGGGTCATCAGCTCGCTCGATTCAATCATCCCACTGGAAATCCTCAGCTGGACTCCTTTGGCTGTGAGTCCCTGAAGTCTGGACAGTAGAGCCCTTCCCTGAAACAAATACAGGAACAGTGATGCTTCACACTATGGAACTTGGAAGAACAGTGGTGATTAGATTAGAAAATGAACGAATGAAAACTGATTAACTTAAAGGTCTTATATTACACAAAACTGACTCTCATGAGCTTAAATCCATGTTATAATGCTGTTACTACATCAAAAACAGACCTGGAGTTGTGTTTTCTTTCATTCACACATGTTTGAGCAACTCTTTATTATTAGTCTGTTCCACCTTGTGATGTCATAAAGTGGTAGTTTTCAAGTTTACAGCAATTTTTTTTTTACAATTAGTTCAGCAGAGATTGACTATTCCAGCTCTGAAATGATCCAAATGATTCTAGTGAAGGTGTGTGGAGTTTAAAAATACAATGGAGCACTTCCTGTTTACCACATGATGACATCACAAGGTGGGACAGAGTGTTGTCAGTTTGAGAGAAGAGCACAGCCTAAATCTGCAGGGTTTGTTTGTGTGTTAAACATGTGTGAATGAAACAAAACAGAACATTAGAACATAGATCAGAGAATAATGTAATGTGGGTTCCCTTTAAAGCTCCAGCAAACAGAATAAAGTAGAAGCATGTTTTTTCATTTTTAATTTAAAAAAAGTATGATTTTAACTTTCTGTGTCAATGGAATCATGCAGGTAAAGTAAAAGTTGTGGAGTAAGGCGACAGTGGCTCAGTTGGTAGCGCGCTTGTCCACAAATCTGAAGGTTGGCGTTTCAAATCCCGCTGTCGACATAAACATCATTGGTTGAGTGATAAGATCCACTGACTCAAGGTTGGAGGTGCAATTCCAGCTCCCACAGATGAATGTGTTTGTTGTGTACTTGGGCAAAAGACTTAACGCCCCGTCGCCCCCAATATCTGTGTGAATGTTTCCTTGATGTAAAGTGCTTTGAGCCTTGAAGCTGGAAAAGCGCAGCATAAAACTGTGACCATTTACCAAGTGTCACTATTAGGCCAAAAACCCCATAGGAGCCAATCTGTTCTAAGTTTAGAGAGAGGAAAAGTTCATGAGCTGATGGGAAAACTTCGGACAGCCATTCAAAGTAAAAGTGCTGATATGAAATACTGCAAAAGTACTTCAGCTTCCCATCGGAGAACATCGTCTGTGGCTCAATTATAGAGGCCTGTAAGAGGACATAACTATTTTAACTGTTCCTCCACTGACTATGAACGCTGTGTGTTACCCTGTATGAGCTGATGTCCACTTTGGCAGCTGTTCAGGACGTACCAGAGCACAGAGCCTGCACCGCCCCACAGGCATCCAAAGAACCTATTACTTTTCAATCAGTGGTCCCGGGCTTTCATTACCTCCGACACATCCTGCTGTTTAAAAGCACTTAATTGTGAGGATGAATGCACAGACGGCCAAAGCTGCAGGCAAGCAAACCGGCCTAGCTCACTGAAAAACCCTCGTCAGCATACTTTTGTAATTTGAAACATGAATTAATTCTTTTTTCATCACTCGAATGCACTCGGTTTTGTTTGGGTTGCACAAACAAACGCAAGGTTATTTGGCAGACCTTTAAACCAGATGCCCTTCTATTGTAAACTGCTACGTCGCTGTGACTGGAGTGGGCTCTGTGGGGCCTTACGCAACAGCTTTCTACTTTCTATTGAACGCAAAACAAACGCACCATTATTGCTCCAATATATTCAGTCATTACATTTATTAAGTTGTGACTGTAAGAAGAAGAACATTTATTAAGTTCTGACTGTATAAAGAAGTGGACTTCAGTCAACAGAAAAGGAGAACTTGCCAGTCTTGACTACACGCCAGGGCACTAGCAAAGCATTCTGGGATTTGTAGTATTAGTGGTGCGGCGGGCCAACTCTAATGCACATCTGGTATAATCTCACGGGCCAAATATAATTACACGGGCCTGAGTTTGACATATGTTCTAGGGTGAAGTCACTAACAGAAATGATCAGATTCAACATTTGCACATGCACCTTTTGGATATTTCATAACAAACTCCGGTGTAATTAATAGGTTAAACTTGCTCTTGCCCCCATCTGAGACTAAGATATCATCACATTCTTGAATCTGAAAACTACCAACGTCACGACACGCCGGTCTGGTGGTTTTGTACGGTTAGTTACCTGTCTGGCAGCTGGTTGAAAGCTGGACTCATAATCCGAGGAGTTCAAGAGCCAGAGCGGTGAAACGATTTCCACCACTCGTAGAGCCTGGTCCAGGAGACTGTAGAGGCCCTGGGACAGAGGCAGGTGGGACGTGCTGTTGTCTGCAAATGGGACGTCATCTGGAATGTTTTCTACCAGCACCGCTCTGGAAAACAAACAGAAAAAATCTTACACACGGCGATGTATCTGAAAATAGCCCTCCATTTTGAGTACAGTTATGTTTGAATGATTATGAGCTTGGTGCTTTGTATGAAGGTTATACGGCTAATGCCTTCGCCAAGGTTTATTACAACCTGGAGTCCAATTCCCCCACATCTCTGGATCATTAGCCTACTGTAATGAGATAAACAATTCTAGGTCTTAGCATGTAGACACATTCCTCCATTACGATGTGCACAGGCTGATGTGAGTACAATATGCAGTAAGGACGCACCAATACCACTTTTTGGTAGTACGAGTATAAGTAGATCATTTTGAGTACTTGCCAATCCCGATACCAGACATTCATTTTACAGGTGTTAGATTATGGTGGTAAATCTTATTAATTTCACAAGATTTTTATAGTATAGCCACTTTTTCATCTTAGAAAACCTATTTGAGGCTATTTAAATTCTACTGAAATCACTAGTTTGGGATAATTCCAATATAATTTATTTGACTAAGCGCCTGGATTTAATATTTACTACATCTTTGCCGACTGCGCTGTGAGCTAACTGCTAACGAGCCACCACAGCCACACTTTCACCAGTATGGACATGCTATACGTCTTTTAAAAGCTCGATTCAGTCGCTAAATGTGTTTGTCAATTACAATAAGTTACAGAACATGCACAAGCAGATAATCACCGGCGCCACTTAGCAACATTAGCATGCTACTATCGTAAACACAAGGACTGTGCTGATATACTTTCCGAACTAGATTGAACCGATACCCAATACTGGTATCGGTATATTCCAAATAGGAAGTGAGCATGGCGTGTTTCCGGCTCCATCGACTTCAATTCACTCTCTATTGAAAACTGTCACTCTTCACCTGATAGGGCAGAAATTATGTGGGGTTATCCAACTATTCTTTCAAAAAAAAGAAGGAAAAAATATAGAAGAAAAAAGGGAAATAAAAGGAAAAAGAGAAGGGAAAAGAGGAAGAAAGGAAAGGAAGGACAAAAAGATAAAAAATAAAAGAGAATGGAGACTCACGCTGAAACTGAATGTCAAAACTAGTTTAAACTTCATAACAATACTCACTCATTCATTCATTTTACCTGCTCAATAATAACATATTAGCTCACTGTAACCCCCAACCCCTCAACCCAACAAGCTGTTTTATTTCAGTTTCTTGTCCTCTGCTTTGTACCAGGTTTATCAGTTTCTTTGTCTCCTTTGCCTGTTTCTACCTCTTGTCAAGTCATGTTATATTTTGTACTGTACTGTTTTTTCATAAATAAAAAAAAAGAAAAAAAAGAAATCTGTGGCCCCTCTCTCTGTAACTGCTGCTGTCAGGGTCATGATTTTGGTCTTAAATGTTCGTATTAACCCTCTACATGATCCTGGTGTTTTTATTTCACTATTGTGTCTGGAAATCAAGATATGAGCATTAATAACAGACAAATCTGGTGTCTTCTTTCCCTAAAGTCGTGAGCAACAGGTTTGATTGACACTTGTTGCCTGGCACCTTCAACAACCTCGCTCTGGATTGGCTCTTTAGTTGCTACGATACTCTGAATTTCACATATAAAACTCTGCTCCTGTTAGCCTCGATGAGCTTCATTTGACTGGAGCTGAACGCTGTGGGTGACGTCACACTCACTTCTTTGTAAGGTTTATGTTTGAGACTAAATTACAGCGAGCGAGAGATAGCGGAGTCCATTTTTGCTGTCTCCTGTAGATGCTACACATTGTGCTATCACATGATGTGTTTAATGTGATCCTCAGCAGTCTCGGGCACAGTAGTTGCAGTGTATAGCGTAGAGTGTAATTACAAACTTGGTCTTCATGTCACGTTTGCTCATGCAGTTGAAAAGTGAGCACATTCTCCCGGTTCTGTTTCAATTTATCAAAGATGTTTAGCCTTTAAAACTGCCCTTGTTTCCTGTAAATATGCTGCCAATGTAAATAATATTAATATCTGAATAAGCAGCTTTGCAAGTCTTAGTTTCTTACTTTCTTTCGACACTCAAGACACCAAATAATCATCACAAGGATCCAAACTAACACCTTGTTGTAGTGTGTTTTATAATTTCCTCTTTAAAATTCCCATATTACTCTATTTTCTGATCTGTTTTAATGTCGTTTCCTCGTCACAAACAAACCTGGAGTTGTGTTTTTTTGTTTCATTCACACATGTTTAACAAACAAACCCTGCATATTTAGGCTTCTAGTTCTTCTCTCAAACTGAAAACACTCTGTTCCACCTCGTGATGTCATCATGTGGTAATACAGGAAGTACTCCACTGTGTTTTTAAACTCCACACACCTTCATTTCTAGAATAATTTGGATCATTTTAACCGTGGAACTGCCAAACTACTACTGAACTTAAGGTTCTTAAGAAGCTGCTAACATGAAAACTACCTCTTCATGACATCACAAGGTGGAACAGAACATTTTGGGCTTTGGAGATGTTATAGACTAATAATAAAGGTCTGTTTTTGAGGAGGTAGCAGCATTATAACTAGGTTTAAATCTCAAAAGAGTCCATTTTGTGTGATAAAGCACCTTTAACTCATCACAATAGGAGTATTTTTGTTACTTGTCTAAAAGTTGGGGCTGCATCCATCGCACCTGCACACAAACATTTCCCACTACCCGCTGTGGGCAGAGCATCGATTTAACAAGATTCTAAGTCAGTCCAGTGATATAAAACAATGAGAATGGGGGGATTTGTCAAGTCAAATGCTCGACGAGGGTGAACGGCGGGCACAGTTGTTGGTGCTACCTCGTCTGGATTAAGGGAAGCGCTGTCATAGAAACAGAGCTGACCCTGCCTTAAGCGATTCACAGAAGGGCATCGGACCAAGGGAGATCAGGCTATACTGAATACATCACAGTCCTATACAGTTTAAGCTGACGCGTGCTCATAACCAGAGCGAGGATGAAAACATTTGTCATCGCTGGAGGAATAAAGTATAAGCAAAAGTAAATGGTCATGTTTTAATGTACTGCTTTTCCACCTTCAAGTCACTCAAAGCGCTTTACATCAAGGAACCCCTCACACTTATACTCCAGTGTACGCAGACACTGGAGAATGAATGTAAGGGGGGTTAAGTGTCTTGCCCAACGACACATCAGCAGCATTCATCAGCAGCATTCAGGAGCTGGAATCGCACCCCAAACCTGTAGGCCCGTGGATCTGATCACTCAACCAATGATGTTTATGTTGAAAGCTGGATTTGAACCAACCATAAACCTTTGGATCAGTGGACAAACAACAGAGCTACAGTCACACTCAATTGATACTTTGCTGGGGATATTCTACATGTATCTCTATGGCGGAATGTTCTGCCGATCCCATGGTGACACAGTGCAGACATTAGCAAACGCTGACAAAAACGTTTTAAGAAAAAATACAAAATAGATTTAAATAATAATAATGCCTTACACTTCTAATGCGCTTTACAGGCTTGTCAGAGCCTCTCAAAGTGCTACACCGTCGTCATTCATTCACTCCACACTGGGGCAGACTGACGGAAGCGAGACTGCAAATCTGCACCATCGGCCCCTCTAACCACCACCAATCATTCGCACACACCACTTTCACACTAGACAATGTGTCTTGCCAAAGGACACAACGACAGAACTTGGTCCGAGCGGGACTCGATCCTCTGACCTTCCGCTCTAACCACTGAGCCACTGTCACCACATTTTTAGGAGCCTGTGATCAATCCAAGCGTTCATGGTCCTGTTTAGGAGTTTGATTTTCAACAAAAATGCAAAAAGAGTAACTGAAAAACTGTTGTCTAATGCTAGATAGCTTGTGATGTTAATATTATTTGAGAGGGACTTGCTTAACATCACAAACCAACCATTGTATCTCCAACTAAACCAGCTCGTTGTGGTCAGATTTGTGTGAAATACAGCTCTGATTAAAGTCAAACAAGCCTCAGACAGAGCAGTGCCCACAGTTAGCATCACACCCCCAGTGACTGTGGATGATTTTTGCATCTGCAGCACAGATTCAATATTTTCTCTCAGAGCCCAGTGCAAAAAAGCCTATTCTACCAACTAAAAAGAAACAGTAATGAGAGAGGAGAGTGATGTGTTTTTGTGCGATGTGTGGGGTCGGCGCCAGCGCTCATCGTAAATATACTTCCATAGACTCAGGCGCCTGATGTATGTGCGGACTCGTTCTTCTATGACTCAGGAGGAGCTGCACCAAAAAGGCTCCGGCATGATTCACATTAATGAGAGCACCAGTGTGGGAGTGTAAACCTCACCAAATGAAACATGAATACTTGCAAATCCAGACTGGTCTCTCTCTGTTTGCTTTATACATATTAATATCAGCCTGGTCCATGTCCTCAAGTCTGATCAAACATAATCGTCCAGTCAGATCTGTTTATTTCAGTGATACGTGAAACAAAGGAGCTCATTGGTCGCCTCTGATTTACAAATAAAATCACGTTTCTCTCACATCAGATTAACAGAGTTCAGGCTTTGCTCATTGGTTCTCCAAAAATCCGTCATGTTTTTCAGCCCATGTGATACTTTTTCCCTTTATTTTCCTCCTGCTTGTCCCTGATTGGCTAATCCACCTGTCAATCACGGCCATCTGAAAACAGGGAGGTTCATCGGTGACCAGACTCACATCTTCATAAAGTATTGAAGAAGTGTGTGCTCTGGATCCCAGGCAATATGAATACAATATCATGCCCAGATTAAATTTTTATTAAGAATGAGACATAAACCACATGAAATAGAGATGCCATTTTGTGCTGTCAGTTTGCACATTTTTGTATATCTGCATCAGTATGACAGACATTTGCCGCACTATGCCAGGACTGGGAGTACTTTTGTGTTGTTTTACAGTTGCCAAACACACTGCCGGGCCAAAAAAAAGGTCACACACGCTAATATTTGGTTGGACGCCTTTAGCATTCACTGTGGCATTGTTTCGATTTCGCTTCTGCAGTGTCACAAGATTTATTTCCATCCTGTGTTGCATTTATTTTAACCCTTTATTCCCTGATTCAGGATCAGGGCCAAATTTGACCCATTGGGCCTGCTAATTTATCCAAAAAGATTATAAAACAAATTTCTAGGCATTCTGCAAGCTATGACTAAAAAGATAAAAAAAAAAAAAAAAAAAAACCCCCACAATTTTACCAATCGCTGGTTTGCTGAGAAGATGATTTAGTTTGGGTAGTTTTCCAGCTCAACAGGTCGGCCATGTTGTCAATACCACTCTGGCTCATTTTTGTTCAATATTCATCCACTAGTTGTCTCTATGCAGGGGCCAGAAGTGGCACTCTGGGCTTTTGGATTTTTTTTAATTGAAATTTGACTTTTTTTTTTTGTTTGTTTGTTCATTTTGGGTAGCAGCAAGTGGGTTCTCCAGGTTTAAGCCCTAAGAGGCGACTGCTGCTAGTTTTTGAATAGTATCAGTCTATATAAAAGTAATAAGACAGTTGCCTGAGATCCAGAATGTACACGGCTTTGATACTTCTTCAGTACTTCTTCAGACAGGTGGATTAGCGGATCAGGGACATGCATGGTCTGTCCATACGTGTCAGGATCCCAGTCTGTCCCTGTGTTTCTGTGCCGTCTTTCTCCCTCCCTTCTGTGTCTGTGCCTGGAGCTGGGCGGAGACTCTGGCACCACCCACTGCACACCTCCAGCCGATCAGCAATCAAGTCTCCACCTCAGGAGTATGAAGGGACTGAGGATTTCTGCACACGCTGTCAGTTCGTCAGTGTATCCTCCCTGGTACAGTTCTGCTTGGCTCAGTCTGTTTTTTGGTAATGTTCGAAGTGCTTAGTTTGTTTTTTTCGTTTTTCGCCAGATCCTGTTTCTTGGACTCACCTTGCACCTCTGCCTCCGACCCAGCTTCCTGCTACCAGCTCCTCCTACCAGCATTCACGTCCTCTTGATTGTAATGAACTCAGTTAAACCTTCACTCCAGAGTTTGTATCTTTGATCCGGCAGACGTTGCGACAATATGGGGAAAAAAAAACATCAAAAGAGGTGGAAAAATATGAAGGATTTCTGCAAAATCTATGAGCGAAGCCTAAACTGTGATTTTATTTGTAAATCAGAGGTGACCAATGAGCTCCTTCGTTTCACGTGTCACTGAAATAAACAAATCTGATTGGACGATATAAATCTATATAAAACATACAGAGAGAGATAAATGGGCAAATAAAACAATGATTGAAAGGATAAACTAATATTATTTTGTGTAGAAAATAACATCTGCTGTTCTGCTGTCTAAAAGAGGCATGTTTTAATGATGAATAATTGTGGTATTAGAATTAAAAATCTAGTTTGAAAGTTCAGTATCATAAAACAGCATATTTTTATTCTGTGTCCACAATCTGTAGTGAATAATGTGAATCTTTAGCCTGATCATCTCTATCCCAAAAGCATCTTGTCCCTGATTAAATAATGAATTCAGATGCACTTTGTAATAAAAAGCAAACCCCGTGTGCACACAAACAGGACTAAAGTGAGCAGAGTGATAATAAACTGGCATCATGTCGAGATACAAAATGCCAAGTCGAAACTCTTGGCTAAAATAAAGCAGAGTCAGAGTTTGGAGAGAGTCCAAGGGTCAAACTGTAGGACTCGACCAACAGAAGATCCAGAACCACTCATGTCCCTTATGCAAAGTCCGATCACCTTTTAACCTTAGGATAGCAGAAGTAGCATACAAATGCACGCTGCAAAGTGGACTTTTCAGAGCTTTTAACCATGGTGTAGTCGTTCCCACTCACCATTTAATCACTGGTGCATCTTTAAACGTTTATTTTCAAGACGTAATTTTGCCGATCAACCTCCAACTGTGACGTACGCACTTCCTTCTCCAGTTTTATTTTCTTAATCGGTGATACTCATAGGATTTGGCAGCGTCACGTCGTCATTTTGGTACAAATGAATCCATCGGAGGGGCCAAGCACTAATGATGTTTATGGCGACATCAGCTCCTACTGGGCACTACCCATTAAGTCGTTTTAGATGAATATTGTGTCTTAAAATGTGCAAATTATAACATAATTTCCAGATTCACAGGTCGATTCATTGGGGGGAGACTACTAGGGGGCGTGTAATGGAATAGACGAGGTCCCAACATCCTTGTTGAAATACAGTACTTAATAATCTGCACAGTCCATTCAAGGTGGTACGTCCCTGGTGACTGGAAGAGGAACCTTCACATTTTGACTTTTTGTTTACAGTGGTCCATGGTTTATCTCGGAGGGTACATTCTAAAAATAACCCACAAATAGGCGAAATCCGGGAAGTATCAGCTTTATTTTTTACAATTATTCTCTATGTTTCTTGGCTATAAAACCCGTCACCACACTATACACTTTTCTCACACAGGCATTAACATTTTCTCACATTTCTCTCTTGTTTAAACACAAAGTTCAAACCTTCGTCGGTGCCTTTGTCGGTGCAGAACGTTTCATCGACATTGTGGGTTTTGTCGGGGAGAAAACTTGCAAACATACAGCACTTCAGAGTCACACTGCGATCCAACATTTATGTAAATTCGTCCGACACATTCTGTACTGTACAGGAGACACGGAGGAGACTGATGGACAATGGTCTACAGTCCCTCAGCCAATCAGGACGCAGAACACAATGGTCTACAGTCCCTCAGCCAATCAGGACGCAGAACACAATGGTCTACAGTCCCTCAGCCAATCAGGACACAGAACACAATGCATGTTCATACACCAAGAAAAAAGCATGTGAAATTGCTCTAAAAAAAATCTGCGAAACAGCGAGGCCGCGAAAGGTGAGGGACAACTGTACATCATTTTCAGCCAAATGCTTCCAAAATGCCTCCATACAGTGCAGGCTAGCATCCCGGTCTCAGAGGCTACCACTATTAGCAAGGTTGTTATCGATGCTAGCACACTTCAAGCTTTCCGTGAGGTTAAAGAAATGATCTACAGATGTGATTATAACTATAGAGCAGACACAGGCACAATAGGTCTGATTTAAAGTGTCAAAATGGACTAATTGAGTTACAGCTAAAGTCGTGTAGTAGTAAAATGTGGTGTTTCCTGTCTTATCTGTGAGAGGAGCTTAAGACTATACCACTTCTGCCAACTGCACCTTGAGCCTTGTAAAGTGTTTGGAAGAAATGTAATTACATCAGTCTTATTTATGGCTTGGGGTTTTAGGGCTTTCATATGTCAATCAAAGAGCTTAGCGACGGAAGGACTCGCCGCTAAGTAAAAGAAATGAGAAAAGAGTGAACCAAAATAGGAGCAGATTAGTGTCTTTGGTCCAGCACTTTCTTTGATGCAAATGACACAAAAAACTGGGACAGGGCCAGTGAACGCATCATAAACAGAGACAACGAGGATGGATTGAAAACAGACAGGGGAGGAGAAGTAATCTTATTGTAGAAAAAATGCTCCCGGTCGGCTCTAATGGCTGCCGGACATGATGAATGGGGATTGTGAGTGTTCTGAACAGGCAGACAGCGGTTCGTATAAAACTTGGAGCGAGGAGGAAGCTTGTTTCACTGTGAGAGGTGCATTGATCTGGGATTTTTGTTTACGCCTCGTGTTCTGTTCAATTTGTGGACCCCTGGGTGGCACGCTTCATCTGAATACAAACACAAACACCAGACTCACATTAATAATCCTTCAAATCTTGTAGACGTGCGATTTCATGCTGCAGTTCATGTTTGATTTACACCTTCAGGCCCATTCCTTACCGACGAAATTGACCCTATATCAGAACTACAATGTGATGAAATAAGATTCAAGCCACTGTGAATAAAAATGTCAAACTGGTATCAGATTTCAGCACCGATACAGAAAATTTAACTGGATCAAACAAGATATCGGTTCAAACTATTAGATCCATTAATTATGTGAATTAACCACTAACTGGAGCTCTAATTGGTCTGTCATTTTGTGACTGATTAACCAGGAAGCTTGGAAAAACGCAGTAATATTAGAGTGCAGCCTTTCAACGGAAATTTGAGGACTCAGGGCAAGAAACCTCACATGGGCCCCTGTATTATGAATTAATAAGAAGTCTGTGTAATCTCTCAGTCGTCCAGGTCTGATCCAGAAGCTCCAAGCTGAATCCAAGCTGCTTCTTCAGTTCTGGTTAGACTATAGTGGACAGTGACTTATACGCCCTTCAGACAGATATAAAGCAGTGTCCAGCAGTAATCTGACCAGAACTGAAGAAGTGGCTTGGATGAGCAGCCAAGCGTCTTCACTCCTGCAACTTTTTGTCCAGCTGACAGATTTCACTTTTGGCTTTTACTATAAATCCTGGTTGGACATTTAAACTGGTGTAATAAGACTATTCAATGCTGTTTTTGGCCTTGTCTCCACCCGTCCAGATCCACCCACTGATGAGTCGGCAGGTAACTTCAGCCTGGAGCTGCCATCAAATCAGCGACCAGTTCGTCCTCCGCTGCAGCCACTTTTCAATTACTTATAGTTCTTTTTTGTATTATGCAGTTGTTTATTTTCGACACATTTACTGTTTTTGAACACCTCTCCACGCTCCTGTTTTTGTTCTACGCCCGGTTTCACATTTTTTCATTATTTGCCACCACCTTTAGACCAAGTGGCAGGTAACAATTGGCCCAGAAAGTCTCATAATGTTTGAATTTTTATTTATACAGAGCTGTTCTACAGTTACGTGAGGGAAAACTAACAGCTACATAACACATTTAGCTTATTTTATTTTCATTTAAAGGAAAGAAATGTTATTATCAGACTCTGGTATCAGTTAAAATCCCTAAAATTTTGTATAAATGTATTTTACTACATCCCACTGGAAGTCCATGAAGATGAAATTGGCATGTCCGAATCCTTTGTGCAAATAGTCAAAAGATTTCAGAAGAACATCTTGCTTTTTGATCATGGCTGGAAAAGTGTCTTTGGTCAATCGGGAGTGATAAATGTTCATGTCTGTAGTAATATAGCTGAGTAACAGGGGAGTCGACGGGGGTAGGGGGAAAAGGGCTCTGTTGTCTCGGGTCCCAGGGTCGTAGAGGCCTCTTCCTATTCATTTTATAGTAAAAGCCAAAATTAAAATCTGTCAACTGGACAAAAAGTTGCAGGAGTAAAGTCGTTTGGCTGCTCTTCCAAGTCTCTTCTTCAGTTCTGGTCAGATTACTGGAGGACACGGTCTTATATCTGTCTGAAGGGCGTATAAAGCCGTGTCGACCAGTAATCTGACCTGAAGTGGCTTGGATGAGCAGGGATGTTAAGGGAAAACTACACAGAAGGGGTCTAAAACTATTGAAACAAACGATACCTTGCAAAGTTTAAACAAAAACAACAGATAACGTAACTAAAACACAAATTTCACAATAACATAACACAATCTTGATGAAGAAACAAAGTCAGTACTGACGGCGAAGTGTCTCAAAACACAGAGTCACTACCACTGTAGAGACACACTACAGATTCAACAGGGCAGACTGGCCACACACAGGCCAGCCGCCCCGAACAGGTGTCCCGAATCTTCTTAAACGGGTGGGAGGCGGCTGAAGGTGGGCCCCAGGATTGGCCAGACTAGAAAACAGTTCTCCAAGACTTCACGGGGACAGATTCAGGGATGCACACACTAAACATAATGGACCAATACAAACAACAAAATGAAGGGCTGTAACAGTAAGGTTGACAGATTTTACTTTTGGCTTTTACTCTGGATCAGACCTGGACGACTGAGAGATTACACAGACTTCTTATTAATTCATATTAAAGGGGCCCATGTGAGGTTTCTTGCCCTGAGTCCTCAAATTTCCGTCAACAGGCCTATACTCTAATATCACTGTGTTTTTCCAAGCTTCCTGGTTAATCAGTCACAAAATGACAGAACAATTAGAGCTCCAGTTAGTGGTTCATTTGGATAATTAATGGATCTAATTGTTTGCAGGTCTGGTTGATCTGATGTTCAGATAGAAAGGCTTGAATTAATGTGAAACTGTCCAGAAATGTAACCAAACTTGGATCGAGCACATTTGAGATGACGGATGAGTTATGTGTGGTAATTATAGACTGTATAAAGACAAAATAGCAAAATAAAAACCCCAGCTCCACCCCATGTAGAGCAGGTTAATATGAACATTTAAAGACCAAAATGACGAGTCTGACAGCAGCAGTTACAGAGCGAGGGGTGACAGTTTTTCAATAGCAGGTGAATTGGAGCCAGAGTCGATGGAGCTGGAAGTGCGCCCAGGATCACTCTCTATTTGGAACGCAGTGGCTAGCGGGTTAGCTATGTCCATTTATATATATATAGTCTAATAAAGCGATGGTGTAGTTTCTGTGAATTCTACACTCTGTTAATAAAAGTCATTTTTCTCTTCGCACAAACTGTAAAATCGTTACGACAGACAGCGGTTGATCGATCACTGAATTAACGCCGGATTATTTGATCATTTATTAATGTGAGTATGACAGGCTTTTATGATTCGCAAGTTTTGACTTAATTAGACGGGATAAAACCTGTTGTGAATATAAATGATAGTTTTACACGGATCATGAAGCAGTTTGTGAAAAAGATAAAGTTAAAAAATATGTTGGAACTTAAAGGAAGTAGAGAGTTATATAATGATGGCCCAATTTACTCAAGAAATACATACAGGGAGGCCCAGAAGTCACTGACACTTTTAAATCTTCAATAATTCCTATTTTTCTTAAGTTATACTCACCAAATTTTAACAGTAGATAAAATGAACCTTCCCAGATTTTTGTCAATATATACAGTTATAATTGTTCACTTACACGTGAACTTATCACTACTTAAACTAGGGTTGCTGAAGCTGAAGTCAATAGAGTGACATTAGAGAGTGGTTATCAATTAAAATCCCAAATTTAATTGTTAATCATATTTTATATTTTGTGAGTGATGTGTTGACAGAAATGTAACTTACACTGAATATTGTTTTCCTGCTGGCTCAATACCATATTAATTGTTGTAAATGGAGAGACTCTACTCTGCTTTCAACATTTTATGAATGAATTTAAACTATTTTACTCCTCCTTGAAATTGCTTTAATCTGTAAAATGTTGTATTTGATGTCTTGTTTTAAATTTGGTTTTGTGGTCTGGGTTTGGTCTGCTTCTGTTTTGTGCCTTACAGAGCAAGTCTCCATGTTGTTTGTTTGTATGTTATTAGCTCTACGTGTTTTTGTAATGATATTTTCTTTTAAATTTCTTTCTTTTAATAAAAGAAAAAGAAAGGGCTGTGCTCCTGTGCCCCCGGTCCTGCTCCGCCCATCGACCAGGCGCAGCTGAACTACCCCCACGAGACTTTGAGCGACAAGAGCGAGCGGAACGGCTGTGAAGGAGGCAATAATAAATAAATCATAAATTATATTGTTTATTCTCTCAGGAGCTTCTGAAACATGTTCTAAACCTGCGACTCGTTCACGTCGTTCACATACTCGCTCATGTCGTACTACGTGACCAATCTAACCAATCAGAGCTTGACCTTAGCTAGTGCGACATAGAGCGTAACCGGAGCGAATGATTAAAGAGCATTTTTTAAGACAACAGACGCGATTTTGAGCTGAGAAAAAGTTTATAATCTAAAAATATGTGTAAAAATCGCCACAAAACTGGACCTTTGTGAAAGCAGTAGATGTCAGCCCCTGTCAGCCTCTGCAGTTTGTGATTACATTGAGCTTTATGGCAAAAGACGAAGTTTAAATCTGACAACTGGACAAATTGTTGTAGGAGTGAAGACATTTGGCTGCTCATCCAAGTCGCTTCTTCACTTCTGGTCAGATCACTGCTGGACACTACCTTATATCTGTCTGAAGGGAGGAGCTAACGACACTGAAACTGTGAACATCTATTGTCTCCAGTTTCAGCTGAAACGACTCTATTCAACCTTCAATGACCCTGCTATTGTTCTCATTGTTCTGGGTCTGAGGATGGAGTTGTAAATGGGGGAGAGATGATGTTTAAAGCCCCTGTTCTTGTTTAAGGAAGGATTCTCTTTCCTAACAAAAAAACATTTCTTTTCTCTGGCTAAGATCTGAACTTCACTATCTTCAAAGGAGTGGTTACTGACTTTGACATGGAGATGAACAGCAGACTGGGGTCCTGAGGAGCTCTCACGCTGGGGTTGGTATATCCTCTTATGGAGTAGCTTTTCAGTTTCTCCCGTGTAACACTCACTGGACTCTGCTATGGATCAGACCTGGATGACTGAGGGATTACACAGTCATTGCTCCTTATGAGAAAAATCCTTTCTGGGCAGGAGAGATTTTTCGTTGTAGTACCAAAGAGTGGCCACTAGTCCAACTCGGGACAGCTCTAAGCAGCAAGACCCTCCAGTTATTTGAATAAATCCATGTTTAAACTGCCAAACTGGCCAATTTTTTACAATATTTTAGTAAAATCTTAATTATAATCTCCATAATGACCCTAACTGTGTTTCAGTAAAACGAGCCGTCCAACCTGCCATGGGCTCTTTAAGTCTGTTCCCTGAGATGAATTAATGACGCCTTAAAACAATATTCATTTTCTGTAATAGTAGACCTCATGATTCTTGGATTCTTGGAACTAAACCCACAAAGTCTCGGCTGTTTATTGCACAACCTTTGAAAAGTGCTGCGTCAGATTTACACACATAATAAATCACTGAACGCCGTTGTAATAACCTATGTCCTAAAACCCATTACATACAAAAAACACGCGTGATCCAGCCATAACGCCAGCTCAGGTCGAACATTACCGAGGCAGAGGAGGCTGCTGACAACTGATAAATTATACACTCTCTTCAGCTCGTTCTCGCTCTCTCTTCTCTCTCTCCGTCTCTGGGGTGCTGGCCTTCTGCTACACCGGAGTGGACATTAATATGGCTATCACAGAGCGGCTGCCTGTACACTGCTGATACGGAGAGAGAGACTTTAATTAGGTACAACTAGCAGCGTGTTGTAATCTGCGCTCATTCAGCCTAAACATGTCTGTAAATAATCAAATGCTTCATTAAGTAAGACGACACTGGTTCTGCGCTTGTACATATTAAAATAACACGATCAGTTACATGGAACCACTCCAAATGTAAACAGAAACAGATATTAAACATGTTATTACTTCTCCGTTTTGAAGCAAGAAATTGATATTAAACACATAATGAATGTTCCTGGCGTAGAATGAGTCCAAAATGACATGTTCTTCTGCGTTTTGATGCAAGAAACTGACATTAAACATATTTTGAAGTGTTCCTGATGTAGAACGAGTCTAAAATGCTGTGTTCTTCTGCATTTTGAAGCAAGAAACTAATATTAAACACATTATGGAGTGTTCCCAGTGTAGAACGACTCCAAAATGACATGTTCTTCTGCGTTTTGAAGCAAGAAACTGATATTAACGAGTCCAAAATGACATGTTCTTCTGCGTTTTGAAGCAAGAAACTGATATTAAACCCATTTTGGAGTGTTCCTGGTGTAGAACGAGTCCAAAAAAACATGTTCTTCTGCATTTTCAAGCAAGAAACTTATACTAAACACATTTTGGACTGTTCCTGGTGTAGAACGAGTCGAAAATTATGTTTTCTTTTGCGTTTTGAAGGAAGAAACTGATATTAAACACATTTTTAAGTGTTCCTGATGTAGAACAAGTCTAAAATGATGTGTTCTTCTGCATTTTGAAGCAAGAAACTGATATTAAACCCATTATTAAGTGTTCCTGGTGTAGAACGAGTCCAAAATGACATGTTCTCCTGCGTTTTGAAGCAAGAAACTGATATTAAACCCATTTTGGAGTGTTCCTGGTGTAGAACGAGTCCAAAAGGATGTGTTCTCCTGTGTTTTGAAGCAAGAAACTGATATTAAACCCATTTTGGAGTGTTCCTGGTGTAGAACGAGTCCAAAAGGACATGTTCTCCTGTGTTTTGAAGCAAGAAACTGATATTAAACCCATTTTGGAGTGTTCCCGGTGTAGAACGAGTCCAAAATGACATGTTCTTCTGCGTTTTGAAGCAAGAAGGTGCTAAAGCGATGCTCAGAATGTACAGGTCTGCTATGGTCAGCGCGTTTCGTCAGGGTAGCTTGGTAAATCAATACTAACGTGCTTGCAGATGGTCCGGTTTGGGCTGGACACATGTTAAGGAGGGAAATACATCACTTTGGATAAGATGATAAAACGCAGGGCTTAAGTGCAGCTGTAGTTTGGAAACATCCTTAAGAGAAGACCATTAGATTATTTGTGTATAAAAAGCAGGTCTTGTGATGTGTATCTTAGAATGATGAATGTGTTGGTGCACAGGAGCATGCTCGCTAGCTCACTGTGTCTCAAAGCTAAAGCTAATTTGTATTAAAAGCATAAAATATAAAACAAATAGCCCATTGAAATAAAAATGTATTAATGGAAAGACTATTTGATAGTTTTTATTTGTAGATTATTTCAGTTTGTGGTGTTTTTTAAATATTTTGTATGCCTCAAAATTAGCATTGGCAAACATACTTCAAGTCACTGTCCACTGTCTTATCTTTAAATACTGATAGATTTTAGTGTGACCCAGCAAAAACCTCATAGAGATATAACTGGACAGAAATTAGTGACGCTAACACAAAGCTTGACTTAGACTATTTATTTAAAAGGACATCGCTAAAATGCTAGTTCCAAACAGGAAGTGTTCATAGGCGCAAATTATATATTTTATAATTTCACATCTAAGTTGCGTCTGAGTATAAGTCGCACCCCCGGACAAACTATGAAGTGACACATTTTGTCCGGAAGATAGGGTAATAAATCTGAAATATATCTAGGGCTAGGGTTCCAAAAGATGAGGTGGAAGGAGTGAGGAGATACAGGCACAGATGAGAATACAAGGATTAGCATTAGCATTAGCATTAGCATAATGCCTGGTTCAAAATAAAACACCTGATGTCTTATTCTCCAATGTAATTTATATATGAACTGTGGAAATCAGCCCTATTGTGTTTGTGTCTGCTCTATAGTTTAATCTCTGACGTTCGTTTCCAGCTCCATCGACTCTGGCTTCAATTCACTTTCTATTGAAAACCGTGTCCCCTCTCTCTGTACCTGCTGCTGTCAGACTCGTCATTTTGGTCTTAAATGTTCGTATTAACTCACTCTACATGATCCTGGGTTTTTTATTTCGTCATTGTTCCGTAAATCAAGACATGAACATTAATAACAGACAAATCAGGTGCTTTCGTTCCTCGAGGTCACTCCTGCTGGTGTTAGCAACAGGTTTGATTGACAGCGTTGCTAAGGGCCTGATCTATGCTAAACCAGCAATGTGGGCGGGACGAGGCGTTACCTTCAACAGCCTCACTCCTGATTGGCTCTTTGGTTGCTATGATACTCGTGGCCGCAATTCTAAATATGCAACTTGTCTCCAAATTCGCCGCTATAACTGCTCTAGCCTCGATGACCTTCATTTGACTGGAGCTGAACGCTGTGGGCGACGTCACACCCCCTCAGTCCACTTCTTTATAGAGTCTATGGTTGCCAGATGCTGTCGTGCACAAAGCAAAATCATCATCAAGAAACGCTTTATTAAGGATAATATGTACGATGACTGAAGTATTTGGTGGAGAAAGTATCTATAAACATCTTGTGAGACGCTATCGTTATTCAAACAGTATTATTAATTTACTTATGAATGAAACAGTTTCAAAAAATGTGCAATAGTTTTGATAAAATGGCATCAGCGATCCTTAGGCCAATCATAAACAGACAGATCTGAAGGAGCTGAAAAGTCCACTAATGAGAGAGAACAAGCCCCGGCGTCTTTACCCATTCCCCCCACATCTGCCTCCGCTCTCCTCACTGTGCGCTCAGCTCGCCTAAAAACCTTGGGGGTCCTTCACACTCACTATACTTAGACCCAAAGTGGAGGAGAAAGGCTTGTTAGGCGTTTCGTTTAGAGGGAAAGAAAGAGCACACGGACCCGGCATAAAGAATGAACAGAGAGAGAGAAGGGGGGAAGCGATCCAAGGCTGAATGGCAAATTGAATGATACAAATCTAATGAAGGAGAACCAGTAGGAAGTGAGAAGAAGAGTGCTGCCTCAGCCAAACCAGTGCTGATCCACGACTTTCACTGTGGGCCACGAACGCCACATTCGTCCGATACCCAAACGATAACATCTAAACCACTACTTTTTATGCGACGGCGCTGGATCTGATCGAAACCTTATCAAACCTGCCTCTTAAAATCTTCACTCCAACCCAGGAAAGTTTTATAGCAGGTCTTAGAGGGTTTAGAGAGAATTGTGCAGTTTCTAATCAATAAGGCTGTTCTCAGACTGGTATAAAAGGAAACAGACCACAATGCACTGCAGTAAGTGATGAGCATGAGGCGCCACATAACCAAGAAGATTGTTTTTGTGGAAGTGTATTACAGAAAATTTACGCTTGTGAGGTTTTAATCAGGTTATAATGATGTTAAAATCCAAAATCCAATCCATTAATCCATGTTCTAATGCTGTTAGCTCATCAAAAACAGACCTGGAGTTGTGTTTTCTTTCATTCACACATGTTTGAGTAGCTTTCTTATTAGTCTGCCTACATCTCCAAAGCTCAAAACGCTCTATTCCACCTTGTGATGTCATGAAGTGGGTGTTTTCAACAGTTTTAATAGCTCCTTTTACCTTTAGTTCAGCAGAGATTGTGCAATTCCAGAGCTGAAATGATCCAAATGAGTCTAGAAATGAAGGTGGGAGGAGTTTAAAAACACAGTGGAGCACTTCCTGTATCACCACATGATGACATCACAAGGTGGAACAGAGTGTTTTCAGTTTGAGAGAAGAACTCAGCCTAAATCTGCAGGTTTGTTTGTGTTAAACATGTGTGAATGAAACAAAAAAACACAACTCCAGGTAAAAAAAAAAGTGTAATATGGGCCCTTTTAAGAGATGATTAGAACTGAAAACTACATGACCTTTAATTAAAAATAGTGTTTTATTATCATGGTTTTGAAATCAAGTTTGACATTTGAATATTTTAGTATCGAGACAAGAAGAATACAGCTCAATGTTTTGTTCTGTGAAGCATATCTTACACCGTTTCATAGGCAACTTCGTATTTGGAACAGATACAGCACCTACTCATTGTAAAGTCTAAAAAAAAGGAGCTTGGGAACGGAATAAGTCCTTTTCTTTTCTGTTTGAGAGAAGAACTCACACCTGGAGCTGTGTTTTTTTGTTTCATTCACACATGTTTAACACACAAACCCTGCAGATTTAGGCTGTTTGTGACGACATTAGATCAGAAAAGCTGTATAATATGGACCTTTAAAAGCAACGTGACTGTGATGATAAGGTTATAATTTGATCATAATTAAGTTGATTCACTATAATTACTGTTGCTATTTCATAATCAGAAGCAAACAGCTCGGTCAAAATGAAACTTAAGCCCCTGTGGGATCAGCGTTCATCATGTGTTTAGTGTGAAAATACAAAAACAACAGAGTGTAATGATGTTTCAAGCACTTTACGTAATATCAGCACTGGTGGAAGTAAAAGTACAGGTACTGGAGCAAAAAATACTCAAGTTAAAGTAAAAAGATCGCATGAAAAAATGCACTTAAGTAAAAGTATTAAAATACCTGTTTAAAATTGTTCGTTAAGAGTAAAAATTAAAATATTCCACGCAGATTTTCAGATCTAATAAAGCTTCAAATGTGATTTTGATAAAGATTTGAACTGAATTTTGTTTAAAAGAAACAACTGAATCAATCATTTTTTGTATATTTTTGTTGCTCAAACTACAAACGTGTTAAAAATAAACCCTCAGCCTTTTCACCAGGTCTCAGACGATAATAAAAAATACTTTTCAGTCCTGCTCAAAAATGTAGTGGAGTAGAAAGTAGATACTGCTCTCAAATGTACTGAAGTAAAAGTATCCACTGTAAAAAGTATAAAGCCACCTAAAATGTACTTAAGTACAGCACAGATACTTCTAAAGTCTAAACTTAACTTAAGTACAGTACTTTACTTTCAGATACGAAACGCATTTCAGATAAACGCAGAGGACAGATATATTTTAAATCAGCAGCACATTTGAAGTGTTTTGTGGAGTTACAGTGAGTGAATCCTTGGCCTCCAAATAACCTCATATCCATCAAACAGAAAAACCAAGAAAAAACACGTACAGACAAGTCTACAGGCGAAGGATAAAAGGTTTTGATGTGTTAGTGATAAAGAAAAAAACTTAACCAGCCAGTGTTTAAATCAGGCTCTGTTCTGTTTAGCTGCAAATGACTGAAAGGGGTTTATTCTGCACTTTTCTCTTTTAATGTTAATTTTATGATGATAACTTATTTCTCATTTTTATTTCTTATTTCATTTGTTTGTGAGGAGCAGCACATATTAATGAACCTTTAAACATGTAAATATGTAAAGATTAGAGCCAATGTGGGTCATTTCTTTCTTCAGTCCCTTGGCAGGTTGATGTTAAAAAGTTTACAGCAGAGATGCCCAAACTTTTCTCATTAAGAGATATAGAACCCCGGACAAAGCTGAGGGCCGATGGAGGGCCATAGACTGGTCGCCAATACAGTGAATACTTAAAATCTGTGTTATTATTACAAGTTAGACTGAACCATGAGCTTACATCCTCAATGGGCTTGATATGGGCTCGTTCAAGTAGATTTTCAGAAATGTACAGTCAAAAGTTCTGTTTAAGGCAGTGGTCCCCAAACTATGGCCCACCTCCACATTTTGTCCGGCCCCCTGTACAAAACCAAAGAGCATTTTGATTTTTTTTTCATATATGTGTATTTGATAATAAAGTTGGACTTTTGCAATAAAATGTTCCTTAGTTATGAACTATTTTCATGATTAAACTATTTCATAAACGCATATAACGTGACATTCTGTTCCACCCTCCTGCGGTCTGTGCCCTTAAGTCCTAAACCCACCCCTCTCAAAGAGAATGGAATCATGAGGAAAAGGTTAGGTAAGAGAATAATTGATTCAGAATGCAGGGCATTTAACCTGAAGTGGACAAACGATAACTTTTTTGTTCAATGCAAAGAAAAGGCTCTGTCTCATCTGTCAAGAGGCGGTGGCGGTACTCAAAGAATACAATCTGCGGAGACACTATGAATCCCGTCACAAAGACAAGTATGAAAGCTTGCAAGGCCAAATGTGAGCAGACAAACTCTCAAAGCTAAAAAGTTGACTGCTAGCTCAGCAAAATGCATTTGTACGGCAATAAATTTTTACGTTTAGGCACTCCTACAATCCTCACACTTTTTCTGTTACAAACTGACCCCTGGCCCCCCATCAGAGAAGCGAAAAGTTATGTGGCCCTCACAGGAAAAAGTTTGGGGACCCCTGGTTTAAGGTAATGGGCCAATTCACTGGAAGCTTGAGGGCCAAGAAAAATTGGTTTAAGGGCCGCATTTTGCCCCCAGGCCACAGTTTGGACAAGCCTGGTCTACAGGAAGAGAACACCAACAATAACACAAACACAAATGTAACACACCAGCACATGTATTTTGATTTGCTGTGATTTTTTCTTTCTTATTCTTTAGCAAAAGACGAAATTCAAATCTGTCAACTAGACAAATTGTTGTAGGAGTGAAGATGTTTGGCTGCTCATAAAGCCGCTTCTTCAGTTCTGGTCCGATTCTGGTGGACACTGCCTTATATCTAACTGAAGGGAGGAGCTAACTTAATAGCCTCCAGTGAACCTTTAATGGCTCTACTACTTTACCGAAACTGTAAAAAATAGCTTTTTCAGTTTCAGCAGTTTCAATGTAGTTTCCTCCATTAGTCTGTAAAGCACTTTGAATTACTTTATCTATGAATTGTGCTATAGAAATAAACTTGTCTTGTCAAATATCGCAAAATATTTTAGAGTTTTGGTTGAGTTTTTACCAGTCTGTGGGTTGTCTGAGCATAATTCTGTGGTCTTACATCGCATCATCCCTAAAGCACGAAGCCACTGACACACGTCTCGAGTTTTAGATTAAATCTTACCGACAGCTGCTCTCACAGTTCTCCTCCGTGATCCCGTCTTCGTCTTCTCCCCAGATGTCCACGGCTGAGAAGATGAGAGCCACCAACACGGCGAAGCAGCACACCAAGGCGAAGATCACAATGCACTTCTGCTGAGACTGCAACACACACAAGGAACACAGCATTGATCTCCGACGGGATTTTTAACTCCTCGACTCTTCCATAGAAACACACAAGAGGCCAGAGTGCTCAAACCTTGGCTCCCATTAGCCGAATGCTGACCGCCTTTCGGATTTAATGCTTCGGTCAGCAGCTCATAACGCAGGACGGAGGCGAATTAACCCAAACATGTCGAAGGTCAGATGTTTACAGTAATCTCAGAAGTTCAGACGCCTGCATTAAGCGCACGAGTCAAAAGGACAGGATTCAAAAGGGGGAAAGGTAGAAGGAGGTCAGCAGTACTTTTAATATAGGCATTTGTGTAACGTAATAACGAACACGAGCAGGTGAACTTCAAGAGCGTGAGGTGAAGAGCAAAGATGATCTGTGTGTGTGTGTGTGTGTGTGTGTGGTAGTAATTATTTTAAAGCAATAACATCGCCATGAAAGCAAGCAGGTGGTGGACTTCCCCCAGACAAGTAATCACGGGGAATTATTTTGTCGTGCGTTAATAAAGGTCATGTGTGTCAGTCAAAAAACTAAGAGATCTGTCTGCAGACCTGCACCCACAGGACCCAACCCGCAGACCTGCACCCAGAGGACCGTCACGTGACTCACCTCCACCCACAGCGCCCTAAAAGTAAATTTACAGTGGCCACAGCAAAAAAAACCCGCTAAAGTCCACTGACTCCTGCCCTCTGTTTTCAATGTAATGCACCAAAAGTCAAGACAATTCCAAAACGAGAATGCCCACTGAATTTAAGCATGTTACTAAGCAGGGGACTACTAAACTAACCACGCAACTCAATCTGATACAACATCTCTGAGGGACATGAGCTCGACAGTAGGGGGCACTGTCACATACTTCAATACCATGATTAACCCACCACTAACTCTATTCCTAATCCCAACCCTAACCCCAATACTACCCTTAACCCTAACCCCAACACTACTCCTAACCCAAAAGCCTGACCCTAAGACCAACCCCAACACTAAGAACAACCCTGACCTCAACCCCAACCCTAACCCCTAACGCCAGCCCTAACCCCAACCCTAACCCCAACCCTAACCTAACCCCAACCCTAACCTCTAACCCCTAATCCCAACCCTACCCCTACCCCTAACCCCAGCCCTAATCCCAACCCCAACACTAACCCCTAACCCCAACCCCAACCCTAACCCTAACCCCAGCCCTAACCCCAACCTTAACCCCAACCCTCACTTAACCCCAATCCTACCCCTAACCCCTAACCCCAAACCTTACCCCAAACCTGAACCCTCAAAGGTAGACTGTCCCATGTGGTCCGATCCAGGAGAGAGTTGCTGTAGCTCAAATGTCTGACCTTGTTGAACACACGAGTTTGTTTGCTGTTACATACTCTGCAGATAGTACAACGACATAACCACCGATAAAAGGCCTGGGGATCACAGTGACAGTTTTACAGTAAAACCAAAGCAGCGTTACCAGATCTCCCTGAAAAGCTGTTAAAAGCTCTAAATGAATGACTGTGTTTGCCAAAGATCATTAGCACAGAGTGAGCGTGCCTTCCTCTGAGACATATTACATATCACACTCCAGCGACGCCTGCCCAAAGCCCTGATCACTTTTTGTTTATTGGAGCCGAAAAGATTCATGTCCTCTGCCTGAGACGTGGGAGTTCAATTAATCTTACACAGACAATCGAGTGTCCCCAGTGGACCTGAGCTTTGAGGGAGGACAGGAGGCTTCATGCTTCAGAGAAACACAAAATGATCCTCAGTTCTAATCTCTAAACCATCGGCGCCAAGTCCGCTGTGGGGAAGTGATCTTAAAACATCTTGTGGCATAGTGAATACCACTTTTCAGGATGTGTGGACACCGCAGATGGTATAAAGAAGTGGAAATCAAATGAAGCGTATCGAGGCTAGTAGTTCAGGGAGTTCAGGGAGTATCATAGCAACCAAAGAGCCAATCCAGAGCGAGGCTGTTGAAGGTAATGCCCCTTCCCATCCATACCACTGGTTTAGCAGGGAGTGCGCCCTTAGCAACGCTGTCAATCAAGCCTGTTGCTAACGCTAACAGAAGCGACCTTGGGGAACGAAGGCGCCTGATTTATCTGTAATTAATGTTCATATCTTGATTTACGGACCCAATAGTGAAATAAAAACGCTAAGATCATGTAGAGCGAACATTTAAGACCAAAATGACGAGTCTGACAGCAGCAGTTACAGAAAGAGTTGATGGAGCTGGAAGTGCGCCCACAATCACTTTCTATTTGGAACGAGGCGGTTAGCAGGTTAGCTATGTCCATTTATAAATACAGTCTATGGGGGGCACTCAGCACATTTAGCAAATACTCACAGGTACAACTGGGATCAAGTGAACAGCTGGACTTTTCTTAATGTGCCACAGGGTCATTCACTCTCAGGACAAGAAAGTTCTTTTTACAGATTGTTATGTGTCGGGTAGAAAGGCGTCTGTGTGATCCCTCAGTCGTCCAGGTCTGATGTATCGCAAAAGACGACGTTTAAATCTGTCAACTGGACAAATCGTTGTAGGAGTGAAGACGTTTCACTGGTCATCCTTCAGTTCTGACGATTTGTCCCGTTGACAGATTAAAACTTTGTCTTTTGCTATGTTGGATAGAAAGATATTAAAGCAGGACTAAAGCAGGACTAAACATCAACTGAATCAGGACTAAACCAGGACTTAACAAGGACTAAACCAGGATTAAACCAGGACTAAAAATCATACTTAATGAGGACTAAACCAGGTCTAAACCATAACTGAACCAGGACTAAACCAGGACTAAACATGAACTGAACCAGGACGAAACCAGGCCTAAACCAGGACTTAACGAGGACTAAACCAGGACTAAACCAGGTCTAAACCAGGACTAAACCAGGACTTAACGAGGACTAAACCAGGTCTAAACCAGGACTAAACATCAACTAAACCGGGACTAAACCAGGACTAAACATCCACTAAACCAGGACTAAACCAGGACTAAACTGTGACTAAACTAGGACTAAACATCAACTAAACCAGAACTAAACCAGGACTAAACCAGGACTAAACCAGAACTAAACCAGGACTAAACCAGCATTACAATGAAATACAGAAACGTGCCCTCGGGAGTCTAATCACTTTAAGGCTGTTGGCACTTGAAGTTTCTAATTACAGTGATGATTATTTATGGTCTTAACATGTGGACAGCAGGACGTTACCTTTACAAACCCTGGCTCCAGAGTGAAGAGCATGAACAGGTTAAAGCGTGCACCAGGGACAGGCAGCGCAAACAGAAGAACCAGCCCCGAATCAATACGGCTTGAATTACAGGAAGGATTCCGACAAGGCTCCACTGCAGCCAGCATAAAGAGAGAAATGTATGGAGTATTTGTGTTACATTGAGTGCTATGGCTGATTTAACAACAGAACTTCTTTTCAGAGAGGATCATTTGCCTACATCTACATTAGAGACTCAGACAATAATGTGTTTTGTGTGATAATCGGGTGATAAGTGGGTAGCTCTAATGTCAAGTGTGATGCCCAACGGAGGCTATGAAATCCAATCATCCAGACCACAGATATGCTGCCCCTAGAGGACTGAAGGGTGCATTTGAAGGAGTACTCCACCAGGCTGAAGCACCATCTACTGACGGAGACAGTGCAAAGGCATCGGTTACATGATCATTTGGAATACATTACAGCAGAGCAAGGCACACGGCTGCAGTGGGATTTCTGATGAGCCAAGACGTCTTTGGCACTTCTCCATTTAAACAGGCAAAGGAACAATGTTTTTAAATCAAGCTGGTTAGTAGGTAAGTAAACAAACAGGCCGGTCACGATGATCACTAAACATCTCAGACATGTTCGAGCCACATGAACCATCTCACACTCTGAGGACTTCAGGGACCAGCCTCCTGCTGGTGCCAGAGTCAGGACTAAACCGGGACTACACCAAGATTAAACCAGGACTAAACATCAACTGAACTAGGACGAAACCAGGACGAAATCAGGACTGAACCAGAACGAAACCAGGACTAAACCAGGACGGAACCAGGACGAAACTAGGACGAAACCAAGATTAAACCAGGACTAAACATCAACTGAACCAGGACTAAACCAGGACTGAACCAGGACTAAACCAGGACTAAACCGGACCTAAACCGGGACAAAACCAAGACTAAACCAGGACTAAACATCAACTGAACAAGGACTAAACATAGACGAAACCAAAACTAAACCAGGTCTAAACTGGGCCTAAACCGGGACTGGCTTATTCCTGGTTTAGTCCTAGTTCACTTGATGTTTAGTCCTGGTTTAATCTTGGTTTAGTCCTGGTTTAGTTCTGGTTTATTCCCGGTTTATTTCTAGTTTAGTCCTGGTTTAGTCCTGGTTCTGGGCTCAGTATTTATAGCATGTACAATTTCTTTGTAAAAGTGGGAGATTTGTGGTATTTTTGTTGTAACACAATTTCATTTGAGCTGTAAAGGGCTGAGTAAGTGACTTTTATGTCTATATATACATAACAGGACCTTATATGTTGCAGCTCAGTTCCTTTAATGATTCTGTCCATTTAAAATGGTCTGCTGAGACTATCTTGCATTACAGTGGCATTAGCAGTTTCAATATTTTGTTTATTGCAGTATTTCTCTGTACCTTTACATCGTGGATTTGGTTCTTAATTTTGGTATCGATCACAGTCGCTCAAACACAAACATGAAGCACAAAGAGACATGAGTAAAACAAGGCCAAAAACAAAGGTAATTTGATTTTTCATGGTTTCTGAAAGCTTTCCAGAAATCCTGTCTCCGTTTCGTCAGAGGCAGCTCCACTCGCTCCCTGGTGCTGAGTGTGTGTGTGTGATGATCTGAGAACTCAAAGGTGAAGGCAGGGCCACAGGGACAGAGCCATGTTTGTCTCCTCTGCCGTATCTGTATCTGTCTGTTGTTTTCCCTCCTCGCTCCCAGGGCTCTCCGGCTGTAAACACTGCCATTTTCTGCCCACAAAGACCCATGTCAGCCCAAAGAAAACGTGCTCTACAACAAAGCAAGAAGTGCAGGGATGGTGCTGCGTCTCTCAGATCTTAAAACAGCAGATAAACAAGTCTGATGAGCTCTAGACAGGCGCTGTATTTGCAGATGATGTAACAGAGCACGGCTAGAAGGTATCAGCAGTCTAATGATCAGTTAAAGGGATTTTCAAGGTCTTATATTACGCAAATTTGACTTTTGTGAGATTTAATCCATGTTATAATGCAGTTAGCTGCTCAAAAACAGACCTGGAGTTGTGTTTGTTTCCTTTATTATTAGTCTGTAACATCTCCAAAGCACAAAACGCTCTGTTCCACCTTGTGATGTCATGAAGTGGTAGTTTTCAAGTTAACAGTGTTACAATTTTATCTTTAGTTCAGTAGAGATTGGCAATTCCTGCACTGAAAAGATCCAAATGATTCTAGTGAATGTGTATGGAGTTAAAAAACACAGTGGAGCACTTCCTGTATTACCACTTGATGACATCACAAGGTGGAACAGAGTGTTTTCTGTGTGTTAAACGTGTGAGTGAAACAAAAAACCACAACTCCAGGTCTGTTTGTGATGAGGAAATAACATTAGAACACAGAGAATAGTGTAATACAGGCCCTTTAAAACAAAGTGATTTATGAAATGAAATAGAACAAAACAAGCACGTTTGAATGAATGAAGAATATGGTTTAGTATTTATGTGGAGCGTTTCATTCCAGGCACACAGCAGCACCACACAGGGAGGAGGAACATCAAAGTCATAAGTTGTTGGCTCTGGGGCAGAATCAGCCGAGAGTCTGTCACCTTGCACAGTTTATGCGGATGCGGAACAGGTACAAGTGCAAATCCAGACACTGAAATATGGAGCACAGAAGCACTACACGCATGTCCTGGTTTGAGGGAGTAATTTGAACATGAATCATGTTTTGATTTGTTGTTTTAATAATGAGTGACTTACATGACAATGTATAAACACCACTTCAGTTCAACAGATCACTGCAAATCAGGTTTGTTTAGTGCAAAAATTAAGTCCAAACGACACGACCCCCAGCTCCTGAATGTGAACAGGATATGGATTTGAAAAAACTATTGTTTATTGGTTTAGTCCAGTTTTAGTCTTGGTTTAATCCTGGTTTAGTCCTGGTTTAATCCTGGTTTAGTCCATGTTTAGACCTAGTCTAGACCTGGTTTAGACCTGGTTTAGTCCTGGTTTAATCCTGGTTCAGTCCTGGTTTAGACCTGCTTTAGACCTGGTTTAGTCCTGATGTAAGTCCTGGTTTAGTCCTGGTTTAGTCCTGGTTTAGACCTGGTTTAGACCTGGTTCAGACCTGGTTTAGGTCCTGGTTTAGTCCAGGTTGGACTAACCAAATTGGCGCTGTGCCGAGCTCCTCGGCCCTGAGGCCACGCCCCTCTTGCGCTTGAGAAAAGTAAGTTTAACCATAGATTGTTTGTATAAATGGACATAGCTAACCTGCTAGTCGCCATGTTCCAAACAGGAAGTGATCATGGGCACTTAGAGCTCCATCGACTCTGGTTCCAATTCACTTTACATTGAAAAACCTCTGTGGACCCTCTCTCTGCAACTGCTGCTGTCAGACTTGTCATTTTGGTCTTAAATGTTTCCGGATTGGCCTCTATAGCTGCTCTAGCCTCGATGAGCTTCATTTGGAGCTGAACGCCGTGGGTGACGTCACTTCTTTACACAGTCTATGATTTAAACCAGTGGATTCAAAACATAATCACATCTCAGTCTATTACTTCATACTTGATCACATGTCATGTGACGGTGCAGATTAACACCGTCTGCTTTGTGTACTCGTTCTGATCTGCGATGCCTGACCTCGCTGCCGTTGAGTTTAACCAGAGCTGCGCTGACAGTCACACAAAACGAGCTTTTAAGGTGATTTGCATGTGAATTATGAAATACTATCCAGGACGCTCACATGCTCCGCTGTCCCCGGATTATTACAATCAAGCAACACTCAAATCACACAGATAAACATCGTAAACTCATCCGTGGAGCGTGCAGACGAGTAGATCATTACTGCACAACGAATGGATGGCGTTTGCTAACAGCGCTCAGCCATTTCTTAATAATGTAATAGTTGGAGTTGCAGAGGTGCAGTGTGAGTGACAGCAGGAGCTCTGGATAAGGCCGAACTCTGCTGTCATGTTCCTGGATTATGCTGAGGATGCGTTTGTGAAGCTGAGAGTGGGCAGGTCTGTGTGTGGAGCAGCTCTGGGCTAAATACGCACGATATGTCACTCATTCAGTAATAAAGTGTGCGGTTGTGCTTTCTTCCTTGGTGTTTGCATCGCTTGCCGTCAGCTCGAGGGAGAATCATCGTCGTAATGTCTTTTGTTCTCTCCATTTGACACTCGAGACTTTAAACTCCTTAGGGCCCGACTCATTTTCTCAGAACAAGATAATGAACGAGCTCGGAAATTAGTCTGGTAAATGGAAGTAGTAAAAGTATCACATGAAAAAGTAAAAATATGAAAGTACCTGTTTAAAAATGTACTTAAAGAGTCCAAAGTAAAAGTATTCTCGCAGATTTTGAGTCGTATAAAGCTTCAAATGTGATGATTTTGGCAAGATTTCTGCAGAATTTTGTTCAACAGAAACAAATTCATCCAGCTGTTTTAGTATATTTTTGTTTTGTTCAAATTATTTTTGTGTTAAAAATAAACCCTCAGACTTTTCAGCTGGTCTCAAACTATAATAAAAAATACTTAATAAATACTTACTTTTCAGTCCTGTTTGAAAATGGAGTGGAACGTACAGATATGTCAGGATCCCAGTCTGTCCCTGTGTTTCTGTGCTGTCTTTCTCCTTCCCTTCTGTGTCTGGAGCTGGGTGGAGACTCTGGCACCACCTCCATAAACCTGCATCTGATCAAGCAATCAAGCCTTCACCAGGGGAGTGCTAAGAGGCTGAGGATTCCTACACTGGTGGCCAGATCGTCTCGTCGTCTTCGGTATTTCCAGAAGTCATCCTTCATGTCGTGTTCCGGTCAGATCGTCAGTGTATCCTCGGAATTTTGCTCCTGGACAATCCGTGCACCGCAGCCTATGACCCAGCTCACCTCGACCTGTGCCGAACGCCCACTGCCGACCCACACCTCCACAACTCGCTCCGACATTTTTGTATCGTAAATAAACTGTTGAACTGTTTTTACGAGACTGTATCTTTGGTTCCTCCGGACATTACGACGCCTTTACTCCAAGACCGTATCTTACATTACAACGTTATGACAGAAAGTACAGATACTGCTCTCAAATGTAGTGAAGTACATGTAAAATGTACTGGAGTAAAGTACAGATACCTCAAATATTTACTTAACTGGAGTACTACTTTTACTTGGTTACGTTCCAGGACTGAATATAAGTGTGTCAGACTGGACTGGATTTTATAACAGAGTGAACTAAAATGCCATGTAACTGCTTTTCTATGAAAGAACATCACAATAACAAGGATTTTAAAAATAAACTGAAATTGAGAGTAATTATACAGGCCCATTATTACAAACAATGGAAAGAGCAGATTTTAATGCAGTGCTACTCAAAAACAGATTATATGTCCCAGAGTTTAAAAAAACAAAAAATTTGGGTCACTGTGGGGGGAGCAAAAAGAGCCTTTCTTAACTTTTCAGGTAAAGAATCCTCCACCTGCTCGTCTCCATGGCGATGTTACTGTTGTGTAATGTCCCAGTGTGGCATTAAAACGTGTCCATCTTACATTTGCTCAGTAACGTGGGTTTTTATTGACCTATCAAACATGAATTCTTACAATGAGTTGGCTCACCTCATCACAGATCTGACATGTAACTGGGCCTTTGACCTATTGTCTCCATAGTGACAAATAAGTGTAATGTCATAATGTGGAATATCCCAGGCAATATCTCCACGAAGAGAAGCAGATGAAAAGTTACATACCTTTAACACAGAGCAGATAATGGTGGGTTACAGTGCAAAATGGACAAAATGGACAAAAAAGGACAAAAATTGACCAAACGTGAAGTGACTGGGCAAAAGATCAAATGCTAAAAACTACATTGTAAAGTATGATGTAATATCTTCCTCGAAAGGCTGGATTCTGATGACGTCACACCATTCGCTCAACAGCTTATGTTTTAAAACTGAGGTGAAACCATAAACTTTTTACATAAATGGACACAGCTACAGTTACAAACAGGAAGAGATCAAGGGTGCACTTCAAGCTCCATAGACCTGGTTTAATTCCAACTTAGTCCTGGTTTATTACTGGCATAGTTCTGGTTTAGTCCTGGTTTAGTCCTGTTTTAGACCTGGTTTAATCCTGGTTTAGTCCTGGTTTAGACCTGGTTGAGTCCTGGCTGAGTCCTGGTTTAGTCCTGGTTTAGACCTGGTTGAGTCCTGGTTTAGACCTGGTTTAGTCCTGATTCAGTCCTGGTTTAGACCTGGTTGAGTCCTGGTTGAGTCCTGGTTTAGACCTGGTTTAGTCCTGATTCAGTCCTGGTTTAGACCTAGTTTAGTCCTGGTTTAGACCTGGTTTAGTCCTGGTTTAGTCCTGGTTCAGTTCTGGTTTAGTCCTAGCTGGCACTAATCAAACTATCGTCATCATTAACACCAAATTGTTAAAATTGGCAGCGTGTCGTGCTCCTCGACCCAGAGGCCACTCCCTCGAAAAATCTGGCCCTCGAGAAAAGTAAGTTGAGTAGACCTGTATTTAAACCATACACTGTATATATAAATGGACATAGCTAAGCTGCTAGCCGCCGCCGCATTTCAAATAAGAAGTGCTCATGGGTGCACTTCCTGCTCCATCGACTCCAATTCACTTCGTCATTTTGGTCTTAAAATGTTCGTATTAGCCCACTCTACGTGATCCTGGGGGTTTTATTCTGTGACTGTGTCTGTAAATCAAGATATGAACATTAATAACAGACAAATCAGTCACCTTTTTCCCCTAAAGTCACTCGTGCTAGCGTTAGCCCGCCCCTGCTAAACCAGTGGTGCGGGAGAATTCTATGGTTTTGCATTTTAACTCCTTGGCCTGGTCTGTGGTTACTATCTCTGTAATTACTGGGCCTATTCGCACAAAACAAAAGCTGACGAAGGAAAAAAAGTTGTGAATAAATCCCTGTGAATGACTGAAGGCTCCATGTGCTGCTTCCTCCTGTCGTGAGATAGTCCCGTCCTCACAGAGACCCTGTCAGTGACTGTGTGTGCTCCTGCAGCCCTGAGGAGCAGTCCAACCTCTCTGCCCTTATCACGAGCGCAGCAGCTTTATGGCATGCCCCCCCCCACCCCGAGGAGCGCTCACCGAGACGTACGAGTTTTATTATACACAAGCCAGCCGGGAGAGTAGACTTCAAGTACGTCCCAGGAACTTTGAGAGAAACCATACGACTGTTTCGTTTAGATGTGTTAGCGCCATTATGATCGTGCTAAACTATAAGACAAGATTCACGAGCATTTCAAGGGTTAACGCATTTGCTAAATTCAAATTACCATTTCAGTTTAAGCGAGATGATTAACCTCGTTTATGTCATGTCTCTGGTACGAGATGAAAAGTATTTTGCAAATTCATTTTTTTTTGCTAACTCAGGTTTAATCATCTGTCTATCCATCCATTTTCTTCCTCTTCCCTTTCAAATAAATTAATCTTTATCTCAATGCGGCAACAGTAGCTCAGTTGGTAGAGCGCTCGTCCTCTGATCTGAAGTTCAGCGGTTGCGCTCTTGACATAAACTTCGTTGGTTGAGCGGTCAGTATTTTGAAAAAGTCTGGCTTTTTTACTCACTCTTGTTTAATCATCCATCTATTTTCTTCCATTTATCGGGGACTGAGTCATTCCCTCACCCCAAACACTTCTTCCAGGGGGACCTCAAGTCGTTCCCAGGCCAACTGAGAACAGGAACAGATGCCCGACCTGCCTCAGCTGGCTCCTCTCAACGTGGAGGAGCAGCGACTCTACTCTGAGCTCCTCCCGTGTGACTGAGCTCCTCACTCTGTCTCTAAGGGAGCGCTCAGCCACTCTGCGGAGGAAACTCATTTCGACAGCTTGTATCTGTGACCTTGTCCTTGTTTAATCAGGATTTTTTAAATGAAATTCCACTGTTTCCTTTCAAATAAATTCATCTTTATCTCAGGGGGCGACAGTGGCTCAGTTGGTAGAGTGCTCACCCTCTGGTCTGAAGGTCTTGACATAAATATCGTTGAGTTGGTTGAGCGGTCAGTATTTCGAAAAATTCTGGCTTTTTTGCTCACTCATGTTTAATCATCCATCTATCCATTTTCTTTCGCTTATCAAAGGACTCCCAGACTTCCCTCACTCCAGACACTTCCTCCAGTGGGACCCCAAGGCGTTCCCAGGCCAACCAAGAACAGAAACAGATGCCCAAGCCACCGCAGCTCCCGTGTGACTGAGCTCCTCACTCTGTCTCTAAGGGAGCGCTCAGCCACTCTGCGGAGGAAACTCATTTCGACCGCTCGTATCTGCCATCTTGTCCTTGCTTAATCATGATTTTTTAAATGAAATTCCACTGTTCCCTTTCAAATAAATTCACCTTTATCTCAGGCGGTGACAGTGGCTCAGTTGGTAAAGCGCTCGTCCTCTGGTCTGAAGGTCAGCCTTTTCGAATCTGCGAATAAACATCGTTTATCGGTTGAGCAATCAGATCTAATGTCCCACAGGTTGGCAGTGCGATTCCAGCTCCCTCAGAGGAATACTGTCAGTGTGTTCTTGGGCAAGACACTCACAGTGGGGCAAAAAAGTATTCATTCATCCACCAATAGTGCAAGTTCTCCCACTTAAAAAGATGAAAAACGCCTGTAATTTTCATCAAAGGTTCACTTCAACTAAGAGAGAGTGTAGAATTTTTTATGACTTAATTGGAAAAATAAGTATTTGGTCACCTACAAACAAGAAGATTTCTAGATCTCACAGACTTGTAACTTCTTCTTTAAGAGGTTCCTCTGTCCTCCGCTCGTTCCCTGTAATAACGGCACCTGTTTGAACTCGTTATCAGTATAAAAGACACCTGTCCACAACCGTCACACTCCAAACTCCACTACGTCCAAGACCAACGACATGTCAAAGGACACCACAAACAAAAGACTGAATCTGCAATAGGTAAGCAGCTTGGTGTGTGAGCAGTTATTAGAAAATGAAAGACATACAAGACCACTGATAATCTCACTCGATCTGGGGCTTCAGGCAAGATCTCATCCCGGTCAAAATGATCACAAGAACGGTAAGTTAAAATCCAAGAACCACACGGGGAATGACCTGCAGAGAGCTGGGACCAAAGTAACAAAGGCTCTCATTCTGTCTCTCATAGTTGAAGTGAACCTATGATGAAATGATGAAAATGACAGGCCTCTCTTATCTTTTTAAGTGGGAAAACTTGCACAAATGGTGGCTGACTAAATACTTTTTTGCCCCACTGTAACAACCTCACCTCCAGTGTCTCCGTTTCCTTTTTTTTAACTTCATATTTATTTATTTACTTCATTTTACCTTCAACAAACCCGACAGTGAATGAGCGTGACCTGACGACCACAGTCACCTCCTACAGGCATTAACTGTTTTGGCCGAAGTCCCTTTTTCCATCTCTGGCTTGTTTCAAAACGGAGTGATCTTCCAGGTGAAATAAAAGAGAAAAGTGACCCAGTTATAGTCTGTGAGGTCAGAGCGGCACACAGCCCAGAGAACTTTTACCTTTGAAGAGTTTCCACCATCACTCTCTGTTTGACAACTTAGTTTAGTCCTGGGACTTTATGGTTCTGCTCTCGCACGAGCCAAACGGATTACAGCAGCTAGCAATAAAAATATCATCTAACTCCAATACACGAGCATGAACTTCACAGCGATTAATCAGGTGGGTTTGGTCTATTTATACTGAGGGACGATTTAAGCACAAACATAGATAAGGGACAAGGCAAGTTTATTTGTACAGCACAATTCTACATAAAGTAATTCAAAGTGATTTACAGAATAAGAAAGACATTAAAATCACACAAATCAAAACATAACTAATCACAAATGAACATCAAAAGAGAAAAGTGCAGAATAAAACTCTTTCAGTTATAAACAGAACCGTTTGAGCCTGGATTTAAACATTGTCAAAGTCGAGGCCTGTCTCACATCTTCAGGAAGAATGTTTCAGGTTTTAACTGCACAAAACTCAAACACTGATTCAACATGTTTAGTCCTGGTTTAGACCTGGTTTAGTCCTGGTTTAGTCCCAGTTGTGTCCCGGTTTAGTCCCGGTTTAGTCCTAGTTTACTCCTGCTTTACTCCTGCTTTAGTCCTGGTTTAGTCCTGGTTCAGTCCTGGTTTAGTCCTGGTTTAGTCCTGATTTAGTCCTGGTTTAGTCCCAGTTGTGTCCCGGTTTAGTCCTAGTTTACTCCTGCTTTAGTCCTGGTTTAGTCCTGGTTCAGTCCTGGTTGTGTCCCGGTTTAGTCCCGGCTTAGTTCTGGTTTAGTCCTAGTTTAGTCCTGCTTTAGTCCCGGTTTAGTCCTGCTTTAGTCCAGTTTCAGTCCTGCTTTAGTCCAGTTTCAGTCCTGCTTTAGTCCAGTTTCAGTCCTGCTTTAGTCCAGTTTCAGTCCTGCTTTAGTCCAGGTTCAGTCCCGGTTTGGTCTTGCTTTAGTCCCGGTTGTGTCCTGGTTTAGTCCCGGTTCAGTCCCGGTTTGGTCCTGCTTTAGTCCCGGTTGTGTCCTGGTTTAGTCCCGCTTTAGTCCCGGTTCAGTCCCAGTTTGGTCCTGCTTTAGTCCCGGTTGTGTCCTGGTTTAGTCCTGCTTTAGTCCTGGTTTGGTCCTGCTTTAGTCCCGGTTGTGTCCTGGTTTAGTCCCGCTTTAGTCCCGGTTTGGTCCTGCTTCAGTCCCAGTTGTGTCCTGGTTTAGTCCCGCTTTAGTCCCGCTTTAGTCCTGCTTTAGTCCCGGTTTAGTCCTGCTTTAGTCCCGGTTGTGTCCCGCTTTAGTCCTGCTTTAGTCCCGGTTGTGTCCCGCTTTAGTCCTGGTGGGAGATGTACATTATGCTTGTGTGAAGCGTTGGTCTAAATTGAGCTGCATCGCTCTTTTTTGTAAATCCAGGGCTTAAACGGTGGAATCTTGCCACTTTCAGGCTAAATGTGCCCAGCCCACAGAGTTGGATCAATAACACCGGGGCATCATTCGTCTTGGGGACATGTACACACAGGACAGTGGTGTGAGGCAGAATACAAAACAGAAACAGGCTCTGAGTGAGTCCCCCAAAGCTACAGCAGCGTGAACACAAGTTTACAAGAGGTGTAGCTGATCGCACTGTCCCACACTGTGATATATAAACTGAGGTAAACATATAATGCTCTAGATACAGCATTTTAGAGAGATTAGGTGGTAAAACTACAGGTACGATGATTTTTAATGAGAATGAAGCAGACCTGGCATCCAAAATGGACTTTTCCGAGCTTTTAACCATGTTATAGTAGTTTCCTTCTCATTGAGCCTCTGAAGTTGTATTTGTAGTGATTCATGTTTGAGTTTAATCTTTAATCACTTATTTTCAACCTCCATTTTCACTGCCATCAGCTCTGCACGAACTCCTGGTTCAGTCCTGGTTCAGTCCTGGTTCAGTCCTGACTTAGTCCTGGTTCAATCCTAGTTCAGTCCTGGTTCAGTCCTGGTTTAGTCCTGGTTCAGTCCTGGTTTAGTCTTTGATTAGTCCTGGTTCAGTCCTGGTTTAGTCTTTGATTAGTCCTGGTTCAGTCCTGGTTTAGTCCTAGTTTAGTCCTGGTTAAGTCCTGGTTTAGTCTTTGTTTAGTCCTGAATTAGTCCTGGTTCAGTCCTGGTTTAGTCTTTGTTTAGTCCTGGTTTAGTCCTGACTTAGTCCTGGTTGCGTCCTGACTTAGTCCTGGTTGTGTCCTGACTTAGTCCTGGTTGTGTCCTGACTTAGTCCTGGTTGTATCCTGACTTAGTCCTGGTTGTGTCCTGACTTAGTCCTGGTTTAGTCCTAGTTTAGTCCTGGTTCAGTCCTGGTGTTTAGCTGGTTTTCTGATGGTTAGAGTAATCTTTAATCACTTATTTTCCAGGTGCCATATCACTGATCAACCTCCATTTTCACTGCTAGTAACTCTGTACTTACTTCATTCTTCAATTTTATTTTCTTAATCGATGACACTCGTAGGATTCAGGAGCATTGCATACTAGTTTTGGTACAAATGAAAAAATAGGAGGGGCCGACAGCATGCGGCGCTTTGCTGTGATTACGTTTATGTGCTCCACTGTGTTTTTAAACTCCATAAACCTTCACTTGAACTAGAATTGCCAATCTCTACTGAACCTTTAATTCTGTGTCCTCTTCTCAAACAAACTTAACTTTGCTCTATTCAGATGTTACACTTCCCATTGTGGTAAATCTGACCAGCTCACAATGGAATCTATTGTACCTAAATCCGAAACCCAAGTCTCTGCCAAATCACAGAATCTCACCAGTTGGACTCATTTGGGAGCTTCACTGCCTGTTCCGCTCTATCGCCTCCTCTGGTCGATCTGAGCGTTTCATCCCTGGGTCTCCGGTTCAATCCCGACATGAGCCCACCGCACCCAGAGGGACCTCCTGCACTGATCGATGTGTCTGCTTCATCTGCTGCTTCTGACAGACGCTCTGGAACCTGTCAGGGCTCTACTGAAATCTTTATGAGGGGCCAGTGTGGAGTTCAGAGCAAGTGAAGGCGATAAACCAGAACTAAGCCAGGACTAAACCAGGACTGAACGGGGACTAAACCAGAACTGAACCAGGACTGAACCAGGACTGAACCAGGACTGAACCAGGACTGAACCAGGACTAAACCTGAACTAAATCAGGACTAAACCAGAACTAAGCCAGGACTAAGCCAGGACTGAACCAGGGACTAAACCAGGACTAAACCGGGTCTAAACCAGGACTGAACCAGGGACTATACTTGAACTAAATCAGGACTGAACCAGGGACTAAACCAGAGCTAAACCAGGACTGAACCAGGACTAAACCTGAACTAAACATGAACTAAACTTGGACTAAACGAGGTCTAAAACAGGACTAAAGCTGGACTAAACTAGGACTAAAGCGGGTCTAAACCAGGACTGAACCAGGACTAAACCTGACCTAAACTTGAACTAAGCTTGGGACTAAACGAGGTCTAAACCAGGACTAAACCAGGTCTAAACCAGGCCTAAAACAAGACTAAACCAGGACTAAACGAGGTCTAAACCAGGACTAAACCAGGACTGAACCTGGACTAAACTAGGACTAAAGCGGGTCTAAACCAGGACTGAACCAGGACTGAACCAGGGCTGAACCAGGGCTGAACCAGGGCTGAACCAGGGCTAAACCTGACCTAAACTTGAACTAAACTTGAACTAAACTTGGGACTAAACAAGGTCTAAACCAGGACTAAACCAGGTCTAAACCAGGACTAAACCAGGACTAAACATGGGGACTCAGAGTTTCAGTTTTGTGCAGTTAAAACCTGAAACATTCTTCCTGAAGATGTGACACAGGCCTCGACTTTGACAATGTTTAAATCCAGGCTCAAACGGTTCTATTTATGATTGAAAGGGTTTTATTCTGCACTTTTCTCTTTTAATGTTCAGTTCATGACAATTATTTATGTTTTAATTTGTTGTATTGTGAGTTTAACGTCTTTGTTGGAGAATAATCTTTTGATATTTTCATTTTTAACTAATGCAATATTAATAATTTCATCCTAAATGCTTTAAGAAGTAGGCTATGTGCTGATGAATAAATAAAATAACTCTTGTGCATCTACTGTGTCTTGTATTGTCTGGTTTATATTTTTGTCATGGCTGTGAGCATAAAGAAGCACAAAACAATGTGGAGAATACAGATGAGTTATACTTTGAGTCTCAGGGTTTGTGTCACACATTTTGAGCCGTTTCTGTTGAGTATAAAGAGGAATCAAAGCGTTACAGTCCATGTGTGTGATTAAATGGTAAAAGTGATGGAAGAATAAACAATAATATCGTTTATCGTGACAAAAAGGGTCGACAATAATCGTTCGTGGGACATTTTATATAATCCTGATAATCACCAACAAAGATAATCGCTGTTATATATCCAAAATGTGCAGAAAAAAACGACTTATCCACAGGAGAGTTGACAGGGGGGACAAAGACGTCTGATGTCTGGGACCCCAGGGCTTTAGGGGGCCTAGAATTGCACCCTCTTCCTATTAATTTGTATTACAAGGGGGGCCATGTGAGCCTTATTGACCCGGGCCCCCATATTCCAGTTGACGGCCCTGCTCATTCATAATATTCTCTTATCTATATAATTATTCATTTCCACAACAACTTTACTCATTATCACGATATAACGGTCATCACACTAATTTTGGCCATGATAATTGTCACACAAAATTTCAATTTCATTCCAGGACTAATCGAGGGTGGGATTTGAACCGCAAACTTTCAGATCAGTGGGCAAATGCTGTACCAACTGAGCCACAGTCGTCACCTCAATATTTCACACTCAACAAAAACGACTTATGGCTCCACACGTGTGAACTGGAACAATATTTTTCAAGGTCAGTATTTATTATTGTTGTTTTTATTTATTTTTTTGTATTAGTGGGAACATGTTGTGTTTTTTGCTGTTCTACGATGAGATTTGAGGTGTAGAAAGTTGAATCATGAACTTCTATGACTCATTATAGACACAAACTCACGACTTAAGAGCTGCATTGTCATTTATGGCTTTATATTATCGTTTATCGACTATTTTCTTCAGCAACATATCGCACTTCAAAATGTGTTATGACAGGCCTGTACATGGGTTTTAAATCTGTGTAAATACATACGCAGATCATGTTTCTATTCAAGAATTTTTCCATTTTAAGCTTTGGTTTTTACATTCTCTTAATTAAATCCAGGTCTGGTGTAATCGATCCTCTTTAGGAACCACAGCTGTGACATGACAAATGAAAAACTCATTTTGTCTGAGAGATGAGTGACAGTCGGTGTAAATAAACGATCACAGATGGACAGACAGAGTCAGACTGAAAGTGTGTAAATGTTTTGCGCTCAGGGAGAAGGTTGTTTTATTCATTTACTTAATAAGATTTCAAAATGCATATGACATATTTCACTCCGAGCTTAATTAAATTCACTCTCTGCTCGCTGCTGTCCGCCTGTCTGCCTCGCTCTCCTGTGCTCCAGAGCCGTAGACTGTTTATATAAATGGACGTAGCTAACCTGCTAGCCGCCGCATTCCAAATAGGAAGTGCTCATGAACATGCTTACAGCTCCATCGACTCTGGCTCCAATTCACTTTCTATTGAAAAACTGACAGCAGCAGTTACAGAGAGGAGCAACAGACTCGTCATTTTGGTCTTAAATGTTTGTATTAACCCTCTACATGATCCTGGGGTTTTTATTTCACTATTGCGTCTGTAAATCAAGATATAAGTATTAATAACAGACGAATCAAGTCCAGACGTCCTGTTTTTGTTCTGTATTTTGTCCAGGGATAGTTAACGAGCTGTTTGTGCTCACCATGGTCTTCTTCCTTTGCTACTTTGTTTTTCTGTGCTCCGGGTTAGGTAAGATTTTTTATTTTTTTTCCCAGTGTCTTTAAAAAAATAAAAAAAAGGAAGTAAAAAAAAAAAAAAAAAAGCAAAACAAATAAAAAATGTAAAAAAATAAATAAAAATAAATAAAAAGTAAAACAAAAAAAACAGCAAAACAAATAAAAAATAAGAAAAAAATAATTAAAAAAACTAAAAAACAAACCTAAAAAAAAAACAGTGTTGAACTCCTATCATTATTTCCTGTGTCCTTTTTAAATATGTTTTGATCTACTTTTGGGTCATAACAGTCCATAACGTCATCATCATTCAGGTTTAAAAATGGAGGCTCAGAAATGTCTAGTTCACATAAAAAGGGGAGATAAATACATTATGGATGAGACTAGCACATGAATATAGAGGTCTTATTTTGGGAGCAGGACGGTGCTGTGTGACAGATGCATGTCCTTCTGCACCGTGTGAGGTGAGTCCGACACTTTGGCCTGATCTATGGTCTTTATGGCGGTTGAGCGATGAACTCGAGCGTGTACACAGGGGTAATGTGTTCTGCTGTAGACAAGGGCTTTTTTCAGTACACCAGTCAGCCATTACATTATAAGCACATTTGCCTGGATGCCTGAACTTACATACGCCGAAATATGTGGGGTGGTGTCTTACCCAAGGACACAACGACAGTATTCGTCTGTGGGAGCTGGAATCGCGGTGCCAACTCATGGGACAAACACACCCATGTGACCTCACCCATAGCTCATTGAGGCTACAGCAGTTATAACGGCTAATTTGGAGCAGTTACAAATTAGTAATTACCAATGGCGAGTGTCATAGCAACCAAAGAGCCAATCCAGAGCGAGGCTGTTGAAGGTAAAGCCCCTTCCCGCCCACTTCGCTGGTTTAGCAGGGAGTGGGCGCTTAGCAACGCTGTCAATCAAACCTGTTGCTAACGTGAGAGGGAGTGACCTCGGGGAAAGAAGGCTCCTGATTTGTCTGTTACTAATGTTCATATCTTGATCTACAGACACAATAGCAAAAATAAAAACCTCAGGATCATGTCGAGCGGGTTAATATGAACATTTAAAACCAAAATAACGAGTCTGACAGCAGCAGTTACAGAGAGAGGGGCGACAGTTTTTCAATGTAAAATGAACTGGAGCCAGAGTCAATGGAGCCAAAACTTTCCTGCTATTTTGTTTCTTTTTGTGACGTAAAAACCACAAATCAGCCATATAGTTTTTGGATTTGTCAAAGACAAGGGGCTGTATGTGATCTCCACAGACATGACTAGTCCCGATTTCTTCCTGTGGAGCCATCTAAAAGAAAAGGTGTTTGTGAATAAACCTCAGACAATTAACATCTTAAAACGTAATATCGAGGATCAAATAAGAGCCATAAGCCCGGAAATGCTTTAAATGTTCTGTAAAGTGTGTTGGATCAGGCTGTTCAGAGACAAACACAAAATGGTGGACACTTAAAAAACATTATTTTTAAAAATTAGGTAATTTTGACTTCCCCTAGTTTAAGTACTGATAAGTTAAAGTAAGTGAACAATTATAACCATATATATTTCACAAAATCTCGGAAGGTTCAGTTTATCTACTGCTAAAATTTGGTGAGTATAACTTAAGAATTAAAGGAGCTACTGAAGATTTAAAAGTGTCAGTGACTTTTGGGCCACCCTGTACAAAACTGCAGGTATGGCTCCCAGTAGTGATCGATCTATATTAAATGTGGTTTGGATAGTGAACACTGGTGAAGAGCAAAGGGTCACTAATGTTCTGTGTTTATTTACAGCTATGAAACAGATACGAAATGTGTCAAATAAAGCCAGTCACCCCTACAGCTTTTATCCAAGCCTTTATGAGACCTTTAAAAACTATTTGGACAAAGTAAAGGTCATCGCTGAGGACAGAACCCAGGCTCTGGCGCTGACCGCTGTGTGACGTCGGGAGGCTGTGTTTGAAAGTGTTTGTGTGTGTGCGTCTGACAGCTCCAGATAGACAGACACTCCGGAAGACGCAGCGCAGGGAATGATTCATGAAAACGGGGTCAAAGAACGACAATATGATGAATTTGGAGAACAGCGGCGACTTCAAGTAAATGAAATGCCAGCGGTGAGGCGCGGCTGCTCTTGTGCCTGAGCGGACCAGGCTTCAGTGTAATTTTAAGCGTCTAGCGGCATTTTCTCCTTTTGAATAGTAAAAGTCATGAAGCTCCAGTGATCATAGTCTGAGATGGTAAATATTTGCACAGTCTCGGTCTCAGTTTGGGTTTGGTTCATTATCATTAATCATGATTTGAAACAATTACATGTACTGCCAAATGTTAAATCAGACCTATTGTGTTTGTGTGTCTCTATAGTTACTGTATTTTCTGGACTACAAGCCGCTACTTTTTTCTACTTTTTAACCGCTGCGGCTTATGGTACAGTTCGGCTTATTCATTTTTTTTCCCGTAAGATATACAGTGGCCCCTCATTTATTACGTTGCAAAAATAACTCGCGATAAATGAAAAAGTAGAAAGCATTATTTTATTTTTTTACAATTATTCTATATGTTTTGATTTCTGTGGTAGAAAACTGCGAGTGCACAATGGGAGGTGACATCGCCGTGAACGTCATTAAACAAAACATCGAGACCTCTAATTGGTAGCTGCAGATCACGCTAATGATTACAGACTGTTCAAACATGAACCACTCCAAATACAACTTCAGGTGAGTAAATGTTGAGAGGAAATAACTATAACATGGTGAAAAGCTCTGAAAAGTAAATTTTGCAAAATAGGTGACGATTTAGTCTGTTGTTATTAATTAGACAAGTACAGTCACTCCATTAAATGTGTGACTCTATGGATCCTCTTTAAATGTGTGACTCTATGGGTCCTCTTTAAATGTGTCGCTCTATGGGTCCTCTTTAAATGTGTCGCTCTATGGGTCCTCTTTAAATGTGTCGCTCTATGGGTCCTCTTTAAATGTGTCACTCTATGGGTCCTCTTTAAATGTGTCACTCTATGGGTCCTCTTTAAATGTGTCACTCTATGGGTCCTCTTTAAATGTGTCACTCTATGGGTCCTCTTTAAATGTGTCACTCCTCCTCTTTAAATGTGTCACTCTATGGGTCCTCTTTAAATGTGTCACTCTATGGGGTCCTCTTTAAATGTGTCACTCTATGGGTCCTCTTTATTTTATAGAGTTACTGCAGCTCTATACTCCACCCAGAGTCCTGAGGTCAGAGGTCAGCTCACCAAAGCCAGGCTCAAGACCAGAATTGACAGAGCCTTTTCTGTGGCAGAATATGGAACAGCGCCCCCTGCCTGTCAGATCCTCTTTAACACAGTTTAAGACTAGACTGAAAAATGTCTCTTCTCCCTGGCATTTAACACTACACAGGTTATCTTGGTGTTTTTTTTGTTCTTTTCTTATGCATCATGTTATCTGTATGCTTGTTTTTTCTTGACTTTTATGTGAAGCACTTTGATCAGCTCAAGTCGTTTTAAATGTGCTATAAAAAATAAACTTGAATTATACTGAATTAGATATATTATGGCTTATACAGTGCACTTCATAAATGGGTTTCAATGTGCTGTAAAGTTTTGCAGTCTGGCTCACAAAGTCATTACAACCTATTTTGGCACTGGCTGCAGTTGCATTAACCCAGCTGGTGGTGGTGCAGTGGGGTGTCTGTATTATCATCATAGTCTTTTTTGGGTTTGCTGACAACATAACGTATTTATACTGCATTGCTAACATGCCCTTTGCATTATTGAGTATCTGGAAATTCCCTTGAAGTTGCATGTTTTAGCTCAAATGAATTAATTACAAAATCTACTGTCTGCTGCGTTCGCTCAATCCATTTTACCACCTGCCCCTCCCACATTTACCAAGCATCCGTGCCCATTGATCCCAGCTGCGTCCCTCGATCGATACGTTAATTATAGTCCCATAAAAATGACATGCAATACCAGACAGCCGTGACGAGACACAAGAGTCCCTCTAATACTCGTTTACAGCACTGTGCTCACTCTGTTTTAAAAATACAGGGGAAATACAGAGAGTCGACCATAGTGCTATTACTGAGCGAGTGCGGGTCAGTATAACAGCTCTTAAGTCTAAAATTACAACAGAAAACTGACCCTCGGTTTCCTGTTTGCGAACCAATCTACTCCTCTTTCTTCTGGCTCCAGTTGACTTTCTATTGATAACCCGTCGCCCCTCTCTCTGTAACTGCTGCTGTCAGACTTGTCATTTTTATTGTTAAATGTTCATATTGACTCACTCTACATGATCCTGGTGTTTCGATTTCGTGATTGTGTCCATAAACTAAGATATGAATATTAATACTGGACAAATCAGGTGACTTTTTCCCCCCCGAGATCGCTCCCGCTAGTGTTAGCAACAGGTTTGAGTCACAGCATTGTTAAGGCAAGAAAAGCTTATTTGCAGAGCACAAGGAAGGAAATTCAAAGTGCTTTACAGAATATGAAAGACATTAAAATTAAAATACAACAAATCAAAACGCAAATAATCATCATAAAACTAATATTAAAGGAGGAAAATGCAGAGTAATAAACTCTTTCAGTCACATGCAGATAAACAGAACCGTTTGAGCCTGGATTGTCAAAGTCAAGGCCTGTCTCACATCTTCAAGAAGAATGTTCCAGGTTTTAACTGCACAAAAACTGAAACTCTGAGTCCCCATGTTCAGTCCTGGTTTAGTCCTGGTTCAGTCCTGATTTAGCCCTGATTTAGTCCTGGTTTAATCCTGGTTTAATCCTGGTTTAGTCCTGGTTTAGTCCTGGTTTAGTCCTGGTTTAGTCCTGGTTTAGTCCGGGTTTAGTCCTGGTTTAGTCCTGGTTTAGTCCTGGTTTAGTCCTAGTTTAGTCCTAGTTTAGTCCTAGTTTAGTCCTGGTTCAGTCCTGGTTCAGTCCTGGTTTAGTCCTGGTTTAGTCCGGTTTAGTCCTGGTCCAGGTTTAGTCCAGGTTTAGTCTTTGGTGCTGGTCCTCGGAGAGACTTGTTCACAGAGAGAGTTTAGCGCTCACTCCCTGCTAAACCAGCGGTGCGGGGGGAAAGGGGCGTTACCTTCAACGTCCTTGCTCCTGATTGGCTCTTTGGTTGCTATGATACTCCAGTTGCTATAACTGCTAGCCTCCCTCAGTCCACTTCTTTATCCAGTCTATGATCTGAACAGACACTGTTTTAAACCATGTGTCATTTTCCCCAAGCAACATCTGACTGGAGCCAAAATGCGACGCTCGAAAGTGACTGATGATGACGACGATGAAGAAGATGACAACGTGGGCTGAAAACTTTAGAAATCCTTTAGTCATTTAAAACTCCATTTGCCGGTTCAGCTAAACAGTGTCTTATCATCTGCTCGGGTCTATTGTTCCCTTTGGAGCCACCAAAGCACATTTGAAGCTTTGTAATAATGAGGTATTGTATAGGAGGCTTTTGTGTTCCAGGCTCAGAGGTTTCATCACGGTTTATGTTTAATTCCCAGATCTGATGACCTTTGCTTCCTGTTGGTCTCCTCTTCCTGGAATTCATTTCCTGTTCCCTCAAGCCGCCATAAAAATAAAATACAGATTGTGTGGAAAAAAATGCCTTTTCTACAAAACACTAAACTGCTGTAAAAACAAGTTTGAAACGGCAACGTTTTGGGATGAAAGTTAGTTTTAAACATCCAGAGGTGGAACATAAAGTCAAAGTAGTAAAGTACTGTACTGTACTAGGTATCTGTATGTTACTTAAGTATATTTTAAAGGGGATACTTTTTACTTTTACTTCACTATATTTGAGAGCAGTAGCTGTACTTTCTACTGCACTACATTTGAACAGGACTGAAAAGTACAAGTATTTTTATTATTGTTCTAGACCTGCTGAAAAGGCTGAGGGTTTATTTTAACACGTTTGTAGCAAAACAAAAATACAGTGGTCCCTGGTTTATCTCGAAGGTCACGTTCTAAAAATAATCCGCAATAGGCAAAATCCGCAAAGTATCAGCTTCTTTTTTTTTTTTACAATTATTCTATATCTTTTGTTGTAAAACCCCTCACCACACACTTTATACACTTTTCTCACACAGGCAGCCAATCTCTTAGCCAATCAGGACGCAGAACACAATGGTCTACAGTCCCTCAGCCAATCAGGACGCAGAACACAATGGTCTACAGTCCCTCAGCCAATCAGGAAGCAGAACACAATGGTCTACAGTCCCTCAGCCAATCAGGACGCAGAACACAATGATCATTCGTACATACACGTTCAAAAGCATGTGAAATTGCACCCAAAAAATCTGCGAAACAACAGCGAGACTGAGAAAGGTGAACCGCGATATAGTGAGGTAGACAAACAAAAACAAAAAAACTGAAAAAAAAAAACAATTGATTCAGTTGTTTCTGTTGAACAAAATCCAGCTCAAATCTTTATCAAAACCAAAAGTGTGAAATACTTTTACTTTTCACTCTTCAAGTACATTTTAAACCATGTACTTTAATACTTCTACATCATATTTAATGTTAGAATGAAGTGAATCTTTTGATCCATCTATATTTTTGCTACACTACACTGAGAAGTTGTTTGATGAACCATACAGGCCCTTAAAGCTCATCTTATCTCGCTGGAGGGACTGCGTCTCTCTGGCTGGCCTGGGGACACCTTGGAGTCTCATCGGAGGAGCTGGAGGACATGTCTGGGGTGAGGGAAGTCTGGGAGTCTGTTAAGACTGCTGCCCCCACGACCCGGACCCGGATAAGAGGAACAACATGGATGGATGGATGAGCTCATCTTATCTTTGTTATAACAGTCCTGTATTCTCTCGTCTTTACTTCTCGTCACATTCTCCATATTCACATTTTCCATAGAGCTGGTTCTTAAAGTTCGTTCTTATTCCTTCTAAACCATTTACAGCGTAACCAATACTGCAGATGCATTTTCTCCTCCACTTCATCTGCTGTACATTACAGAACTATTGACCTGTAAATCAAATCAACTCGTTTATGCTTCTGTCACTTTGCAAATAACACAGCGCCGCTAAAAACGTCGTAATAATATCAGTTACAATGAGCTGCTGCTGCGGTGATACTCCAGTCCAGGGTTTTACTTCAGTTTTTTCAATACTTTCTTTTCATGGACCAATGTTCAGTTTGTTTTCCTCCCTGACAGTTTAGACGCCTCACTAGACCCACAAATGTACCTCTAATTATTAAATCTAATTCCAACTAAAACTGTATTTACTCTCCAAATGTTCATCTTTTTTTTTGTTTCATATTTTTATTGATGTGTGAACAAATATTCTACTGTAGTTTAGAAACAAATGCAGACACACCTTTTCATTTTTATATAACAAAAACTAAAACTTAAAAAAAAAAATAGATAAGTCACACAAATCTTCAGTGAATAGATGAATAAGGAGAGCATGACACAATAAACAATAAAAATATTAAAAAAAATTGTAAGGAAAATAATAATAAATAAAAAAATGACTTCAATTCAGTTTCAAAAAAGTCAATAAATGGTTGCCACTTTATATAAAATTTTTACAACACCCTTCTTGAAATATCTAATCTCCACTTTCGAAAAGGACAGAGCCTGATAAATCCATTCAGTGCTGGATGGGGATTTTTAAAATTTCCATTGACCAAACGTTAATCTTCTTCACTCATTTTCGTTCCAGCTGCTCTGCGGTCTGATTATAGTTTAAATGTTCCCCGTGTGTCACTGTGAGCTCAGTTCTGTCGTGTGTTAAGTTGGGAGTAGATTTTGTTCCTTCAGTCGACATTGTTATTTCGACCTCTTTTCTGTGTTAGTTATTTTTTTTTGAACATTCTTGAGCTAAATAAAAGCCTTAAACACAAATATAACAGTTTATAGTTGCATGCTGTAAATTCCTTCTTACTTGTTGAATATGGATTAATATTGTACATTTTATTAGTAAAAGAAAACTTCTTTCAACTGAATAAAAAGGTTTGAGTTCGGATCACACCTGGACGACTGAGGGATTAGACACATTTTGTTCATTGCAAACCACAATACTGATCTAAAATGACGTAATAGTAGAAACCGGTTTCGTTCTAAACTCTAGAACTAAAGGCCATTGTCGCTCGATGAACCAACTTTGAGTGAGTAAATGCTAAGGAAATGCATTCTAAATAATAATATTTCCCCTTTAAGGATGTAAAAGCCGTATCTGCAGGGGGCGCTGTAGCCCATTGGGAATGCTGTACATTTCAGACTATTGAGCGCACCTGAATATAGGCTGCACCAGCTAAATTTGAAAAGAAAACGCATTTTGCTAAAATTTGGTGAGTATAACTTAATTATAGGAGCTATTGAAGATTTAAAAGTGTCACAGTGATGTTTGGGCCACCCTGTACTTAGATGCGATTTATATGTGAAATATATGTTTTTTTTCTTTATTTTTATTCATTTTTGGCTGGTGCGACTTATACTCAGGAGCGACTTATAGTCCAGAAAATATGGTACTTTAAGCCACTGATTAAGATTAAAATAAAACCAGATCGTTTTAAAGTTTTAGGCCTATGCATCAATGTATTTTACCAAACATATTCTAACCTCTGGTCTTGGATGTAAATAAAAAAACATCCTTTAGTCGGTAGTGACTGTCTGTGTGCTTGAGTCTGCAGCTTCTATTACATTTCCCCTGCTGGATGGCTTATACTGACCTGCTCGTTGTCAGTTTGCAGTCAGCCACACACCCAACCTGGCAACCGCTGTGATGCCAAAGTATTCCATTAATTTTGTGCCAGAGGAGCTGTTGGGCTTTGATCCCCTGGTCGTGCCATGGGGTCGGGCTAAATTACCAGCCACGGTTCAGAACAAAGAAAGAAGAAACAGAGAAAGAAGGAGGCGGCCATGATGGATTCAAGGCTTAAACTCACTTCTTTAATATTATTGGACTGTGCGGAGCTGTTTGAGGACACCACAAACCACTATCATAAAACAATATGTCAATGTGGGGACGTTCGGGCTTGTTAAAAGTGAGTTATAGTCTGAAAATTCTCATGAAAAAATATATGTATCAGAGTCTCGGTGGCAAACTGCACTACTTTTTTGCTTAGTGTCAAAGTCAAGTCTTCTTTTTATAGTCAAATAAAGTGATCACCTTCAGGACAGAGTGATGAACTACGCTCCCCAAGGACAGTCAGCGATAAATCAGTCCCCGGGCCAATCATAAGGCTCTTGCTCTGCGCTCGCTCACTTTGAAAAGATGTGAAAATGAAACTTTAAGCTGCAAACTTTCTCCAGAAACTGTAAAATGAGCGTCGGATTCTTACTAGTTAAAAGAGCCCATATTACTCTATTTTTGGAGTTGCATTTTGTTTCATTCACACACGTTTAACACACAAACAAACCTGCATACTTAGACTGAGTTCTTCTCTCAAACTGAAAACACTCCGTTCCACCTTGTGATGTCATCATGTGGTGATACAGGAAGTGCTCTACTGTGTTTTTAAACTCCAAACACCTTCACCAGAATCATTTGGATCATTTAAGCCCTGGAATGGCCAAACTCTACTGACCTAAAGGTAAAAGGAGCTGTTAACATGAAAACTACTACTACTAGACATAGTCCCTGACAAATAAAAAGGAAAGAAAGAAAGTAAAAAATACTGTGTGAGTGTTAATTGTTAATCGTTTTCTTCTTCCAATTCCTTTTTGAGCTTAAATAAGTGAAATGTGAATTAAGTTTACTGGATCCATACGTTCATTAATCTGCTCAAAATAAATAAATACATGAAAGAATGAAAATGAATGTGTACTCGGGTAATACTCGGGTGTGGTCATAACAGAGCTCTGTGTCAGCACTCTTAAAAGTGCTGCTACACCTTCTTAGCAGAGCATTACCATTCATTTTCTGCTCATAGTGCAAGTTTTTTTTTTACCTTGAGCCAAACGAGCTTCCCTGTCCCTGTCCCTGAGAGCGTTCTGTCAGCGCTGGGTGTGTGTGCCCGTCGCCCACACACCGCGGTGCTGAGGTCCACAGTAATGAGCTGGAGCATTAGCACTTAGCACACGTTAGCACACGTTAAAGGTGAAGTCAGGACACAGCTTCAGTCACTCTGTATCACACTGTAAAACCACAGACGTTTCAGGTTCACCTCCCCCGGTCTCCCAGATGTGACGTTAAAGCAGCTGTGTGACTTTTACGATGGGGATTAATGAGCCATTGTTCCCGAGTTCTTTGTTAATTAGGCAGAACAGGTGGCCAAATAAAAACCCGACTGTCGCTCACTCTCGGTACGCCCTACATCACGGTGCTAAATCATCATTAGCTGTATAAAGTCTGGTGTGTACAGTATACCCCAGTGCCTCCTGGGTGTATTACTGTTGTGTTACAAACAAAATAATATAGAGATTTTCCCCCACACTTTCCAAGAATAAAAATGAGAAAGTGAGGATATGCTGCCCAGAATGATATTTACAGTCACAACATCCACACACTATAGACATAGTAGTGAAGAGCACACACTAAAACATATGTCCATACCCTTAAACACAAGCGAAAACACTTAAACACACACTAAAACACATGCTAAACCACGTAAACACACGCTAATACACTTAAACACACACTAAAATACACGCTAAAACACATACACATGCTAATACACATAAACACACGCTCAAACACACGCTAATACACTTAAACACATGCTAAAACACTTAGCATGTATTTAACATGCTAAAACACTAAAACACATAAACACACGCTAAAACATACGCTAAAGCACTTAAACAGATGCTAAAACACTTAAACACTCTTTAACATGAAGAGAACTGCACAAAACGTGACTGTTACATCATCAAGAATCAAACTCAACTCAAAAATATCAAGAGTTTTAAACAATTGGTATCGGCATCGGCCATGAAAAACCCATATCGATCGATCTCTAACTTTAACTATGTGTCTTTTACCATTATGTAAAATATATATTTATTTGTATATTCAGAATGTTGACGAGCCTGTGCAGACAACTCTATCAAATGGAGCATCTCAGCAATTAAAACACAGGAGGTTACTAGAAATTAAGGAAATGTGTTTGATTTTCTAGAATTATGTCCGCAGAGATGTTACTGCATTTCTTGAAAGGTTCCACAATATGTCATTAAACTTAAAGGTCCTATGTTACACCTAACTAACTCTTGTGAGCTTTAAATGGTGTTACAATCCTTTTATCTCCTCAAAAACAGACCTGGAGTTGTGTTTTGTTTCATTCACACATGTTTGATTAACACTTTACTATTAGTCTGTATCATCTACAAATGCTCAAAACACTCTGTTCCACCTTGTGATGTCATGAAGTCGTAGTTTTCAAGTTAACAGCTCCTTTTTCCTTTTTGTTTAGTAGAAATCGACAATTCCAGGTCTAAAATGATCCAAATGATTCTAGTGAAGGTGTGTGGAGTTTAAAAACACAGTGGAGCACTTCCTGTATCACCACATGATGACATCACAAGGTGTTTTCAGTTTGAGAGAAAAACTCAGCCTAAATATGCAGGGTTTATGTGTTGTTCAGGTGTCTTTGTGATGAGGAAACATTAAAAATACGGATCAGAGAATAGTGTAATATGGGCCTCCTCCGTCTTATGAGAATTCAAAGGTTTTATAAATGTGCATTTCAAAAATCCTTGATGATTCTGTTTCGAGACAAAGCCGTAGCGACCTGTTCTTTCACATATTCCTCCTTTATCTCAGGCCACATCACATCGTGTTTTACAAATTGGCTTCTATTGTTGTTTCTAATTGCTTCTCTCCGGCACAGCCCAATGTGTGAAGGGCACAGAATCATCTCTTTGTGTGTTTTGAGTGTTTTAACATTGAACTGTCTGAGGCATGAGAGAAAAAGAGGCATTACAGACACATCAGCACAGAAACTTAAAGGGCCAGTATGACGCTGTTTCCTGATCTATGTTCTAATGTCGTTTCCTCATCACAAACAGACCTGGAGTTGTCTTTTTTTGTTTCATTCACATGTTTAACACACAAACCCTGCAGATTTACGTTGAGTTCTTTTCTCAAACTGAAAACACTAGGCCTGGGACGATTATCATTGCCGTAAAAATTGTGAGTAATGATTATATCACAATAATGTTTAAAGTGTAATGAATAGTTACAACTTTAACAGAGAATATTATGGATGAGCAGGGCCGTCGACTGAAATTTGGGGGCCCGGGGCAATAAGCCTCACATGGGCCCCCTGTAATGCAAATTAATAGGAAGAGGGTCCGATTCTGGGCCCCCTAAGATCTTTTGTCCCTGGAAAAAAGCCCCCTTTGTCCCCCGTGTTGACGCCCCTGTGGATAAGTCGTTTTTTTTCTGCACATTCTGGTAATATAACGCCGATTATCTTTGTTGGTGATTATCACGATTATTGTCGACCCTTTTATCACGATAAACGATATTATTGTTTATTGTCCCATCCCTACCTGTGATGATTATATAAAGTTTTTCAGTACATGACAGATGAAACTATATTTTTTGAGGCAATTTTTGTTTTCTTTTTTTTTTTACTAGTGGCTTATTTGTACTACGATGAGTAGGGATGCACTGATACCACTTTTTCCAAAACGAGTACTTCATTTTGAGTACCGGACATTATTTTTACAGGGGTTTATAGTGGTAAATCTAATTCATTTCATAGCATGTTTGTAGTAAATTCTACTTTTTCATCTTAGAATACTTATTTGAGGCCGTTTTAAAATTCTACAGGTGTCATTATAGTTGGGTATAATTCAAATATAATTTATTTAGCAGTATGGACATGCTATTCCTCTTTTAGAAGCTCTGAACCTGCTCATTTCAGATGTTAAATGTTTGTCAGTTATAATAAGTTACAGTGCATACACAGACATACCATTGCCAGCGCCACTTAGCAACGTTAGCATGCTACTATCGTATTGGTGCAGCCCTAACGATGATATTTGAGCTGTGGAGGGTTGAATAAATAATTGCTATAACTTTTTAATATACACAAACTGTCTCCCAAACTGTTTTCACTCTACTGTTTATTTATTGCAGTTTGTATGTATGTGTAATATGGTTAATATGTTACAATAATGACTGGATCGACAATATATGGATTTTTGTTTTTGTTTTTTTTTGGTTATATGCTGCAACGGGAGTTATTTTCAGAGTGAGCACGAAAAGGAAGCCTGAGAAATGGTCCCTCTTTTCCAACAACAACAACAGCCATGGTGGAGTGTGCAGGAAGTCATATTCAGACCTGAAGTACATATGTATTACACAATTCTAAATGATTCTACAGGGAAAGGCTGCTGGACTCGCCATGGCAACGACATGACATCACTGATGTCATGCTATGACATCACAGCGGAATGACATCACAGCATTATAATAAGAGGTGTAGTATCAAGGTCTCATCTCACATTTTCTTCATTCTTACACTTGCATCCGAAGAGACAAGACACATTTCACTGAGAGCAAAGATAGCGATTGAGATAGCGATTCTTTCACAGCTGCCAGCAAACAAACCCTTCGACAGTCACAGACTACAAGCCCAAATGGAAACTCCACAGAAGCACCACGGCTTTGATCAACAAGCTGGACGTCAACTACAAACATGTAGTTTCTGAAGTTTTTGAGCTTGGCCTAAAACTTGGACTGCCAGTGGAGTTTACGGAGTTAAAAAGAGAAGGCCCCGTCCACAAAGCCACGTTCTCTTTTAAAGTAACGGTTGGACGTTTCACTGGAGTAGGTGAGGCAAATTCAGTAGCTGGTGCCAAAAAACTGGCTGCTCAACAGGTGCTGCCACAACTGCAGCGACTGCCTCTCCCCGAGAAAGTCCCAAAGTCCCAAAAAGGGAAAAAGAAAGGCAAGGGTCCCTGCAAAGATGCACCAGTTTTCAAAGAGGACGAAAACCCGATATCTTGCCTCAATGAGCTGGTGTTTCTTAAGCGAGCGAGACCTCCTGTGTTCACTGTGGTGGACGTGGACAGAACCACAGAAAAATGGATTTACCACGTACAGGCAACTTTTGGAGACAACACTGTGACTGCGAGAGGCTTCAACCTAAAGGAAGCTAAAAAGAACGCTGCAGCCCTCATACTAAATGTGTTTGGATACAGTTTTAAAGTAGATGAACCACCAGTTAAAAACGTCTCTTCTGAAAGCAAAGATGCACCTTCAGTCACCCAAGACTCAAGTGACGCACTCACGGCTCAAGACCAGTCCTCCCCAGTGGACTCACAGGCTCTGCCATCAGACGGTGCTACTGGAGATGCACAGGAGATTTCAAAGGATGTCACTTCTGTTGTGCAAGACGATGTCCCTCAGATTATGTGCACATCAGACATGTCTACTGGAGATGACAGGGTGAAGTACTCCATTATTGAGTATTTACCCCAAGAAATCCTACCGATGTTGGATGGGATGGGAGTTTTGGACAAATTGAAGGAGTTTGAAGAAAATACAACTCCGTCAAAGTCCCCAACAGTGTGCCCATTGCCACAACAAGAGCCTGTGGAATCGGCTATCCAGGAATCTGCTCCTGAAATCCACAACGACCCTGAGGTTCCTGAGACGGAGACACCAGAGGTACAAGATGTGACTGAGATAGAGACACCAGATGTACCAGAGGTTACAGAGGTGGAGACACCAGAGGTACAAGATGTGACCGAGATAGAGACAACAAATATACCAGAGGTTACAGAGGTGGAGACACCAGAGGTACAAGATGTGACCGAGATAGAGATACCAGATGTACCAGAGTTACAGAGGTGGAGACACCAGAGGTACAAGATGTGACTGAGATAGAGACACCAGATGTACCAGAGGTTACAGAGATGGAGACACCAGAGGTACAAGATGTGACCGAGATAGAGACACCAGATGTACCAGAGGTTACAGAGGTGGAGACACCAGAGGTACAAGATGTGACCGAGATAGAGATACCAGATGTACCAGAGGTTACAGAGGTGGAGACACCAGAGGTACAAGATGTGACTGAGATAGAGACACCAGATGTACCAGAGGTTACAGAGATGGAGACACCAGAGGTACAAGATGTGACTGAGATAGAGACACCAGATGTACCAGAGGTTACAGAGGTGGAGACACCAGAGGTACAAGATGTGACCGAGATAGAGACAACAAATATACCAGAGGTTACAGAGGTGGAGACACCAGAGGTACAAGATGTGACCGAGATAGAGATACCAGATGTACCAGAGGTTACAGAGGTGGAGACACCAGAGGTACAAGATGTGACCGAGATAGAGACACCAGATGTACCAGAGGTCACAGAGGTGGAGACACCAGAGGTATCAGATGTTACCAAGGTGGAAAAAACACAGGTACCAGACGTTATCGATGTGGAGACATTAGTGGTACCAGATATTACAGAAGTGGAGAAACCACAGAAACCAGATGTGACTGAAATGGATCCACCAAAGGTTCCAGATATTCCAGACATGGATTCACTTGAGGTACCAGATGTGACTAAGAAGGAACTCTCCGTTATTGACTATATACCCCAAGAATTCCTACCAATGTTGGCTGAAATGGGGATTTTGGAGAGTCTAAAGAAGTCAGAAGAAAAAACAACCCCAACAGAGACGGCCCCAGGGTGCCCATTGCCACAAGATCCTGTGGATTCAATTATTCAGGAAACCACTCCTCAAATGTATGACAGGTGTGAGGTTCCTGAGATGGAGACACCAGAGGCACCAGTTAAAACTGAGGCGGAGACTTCAGCAGATGGAGTCCAAAATGAGCAGGAAACCAATCAACCAGGAGGTCAGGCTCAAAAGACCAAAAAAATGTTAACTGTGGTGATTGAATTGGTCCGAGCTGAGCCTGTCATCTCTATTGGACCGAGCACCATCAGTGAAGAGGAGACACCAGGACAAACACACACAAATGAGACTAATTCACCTGAAAGGAGCAGTTCACCTGTGCTCCAGTTTGGCCCCACTCTGTCCTGCAGTCTGACTCGCATTCTCGTCAAAAAAATACTACAAAAGAATAAAGTCTACAGCCGAGATGCGTGCCACAGCATCGCCAACAGACTGGACAACACGATCAAGAACCAGCTTATTGTGGAGCCAGATACCGACATCAGCGATAACAAACGAATGAGACTAGGCAAAAGAGCTGCCAGAAGTTTAGAGATGATTTATGGATCGCCCGCCAATCTCCTGAAGGCAGCGCGTATCCCGGACAATGTGGAGTTTGAAGAAAACGTTGTGAAATGTCTCAACACCGAGTTCAAGGCATTTCAAAACCGCCCGAAGTCAGCTGTGTCCTGTTTCTTCTCGGCTCTGAGGAGGGCCGTCCACAGCATCTGTTAGACTCCTCACCTTAACAACCAATAAACATGATTTAAGCATCATCACTGTGTCTTTTGTTTGTTTGTTCATTTTTACTAGATCCTGGTGATTTTTACAGCTAAATATTTGCTGTTATTTGCAGCACTTTAGAAATTATCTTGTTTATAAAATGTGCTATACAAATAAACTTGGATTGGATAAATATACAGTTGAAACCAGAACTTTGCATACATTATATAAAAAGACACAAACCCTCACTGTCTGACATGAAATCAAACTAAACTAATTAGGATTATTTCTAGTCACTAAATATCAGAATAATGAGACTATACTAATGAAATGTATGTACTTCTGATTTTGAAGAAAGTAAAGTAAAACAGTAAAAATCCTTCTCATTATTCTAGCATTTAGCAAATAGAAATAATTTTGGTAATCCTAACTGACCTAAAACTGAAAAAGTTTAGTCTGATTTCACAAAATAAAAGTGTACCTGTCTTTTTCCGCACTATATGTAAACTTCTGGCTTCATCTGTAAATATTAAATGATATTCCACAATCTGAGAGTTTTAACATGTATTTGACCCTTTGACTTTTTACTTCTCTAAAATCTCCTTTTGGATTTTGTTCTTATCTAAATTGCCACTTTTACCATGTCTTGCACTTAGACCTGACACGTAACATATTCTAAACACGATATAAACGATCACTACAGTAAAATATAACAATAAATGATAATATTGAAAGTGTTTTATGCCACACATACAAAGCTGGATAATCCCTGTCAACCATTTTAGAAATAAACAGTATCATTAAAAGGTCTGAGCGGTAACAAGTGAACAGCAGAGTGAAGCCATAATTAGCTACAGAAGTGACATATTCTACCTTCTCCAGCTCAAATCTTACCATTTTACAACTAAAATAACAAAAACCTCCCCATTATTGCAAAGAAAATGTGCTTATGATAAATATTGAATTTGGAGATGTTACAGACTAATAATAAAGTTTTACTCAAACATGTGTAAATGAAACAAAACACAACTCCAGGTCTGTTTTTGATGAGTTAACAGAATTATAACATGGTTTAAACCTCAGAAGAGTTTTTTGCGTAGTCCAGGAGCTTTAAGACGAAGGCCGAACATCATGTGGGCTCCATTTTCTAATTTTTACAAAACATCTATCCGTCATCATCAGCCAGACTTGAAAATGCACTAAGGCATTATGAGGGTGCACTCAGACGATGCCCCCCTTTTGTTTAACATGATGGATGGAGGCATTACTTTATTCGTCAAGCCGTTAATCAAAGGAGTTATGGAGACAGTGAGTGACACATATACGCTCTCCTGTGCCCTCCTTCCTGCTAATAAACCACACGTGCACTGGAGAAGCCTCGGACGCCATCTTTGATTTGAGAGATGCCAGTTTATACATTATAATATTGATTCACAGGGATAACTAACTCCTGTAGCCATGGCAACACAGGAGGTTACTAGAAATTAAGGAAATGTTTGATTTTTCTTAGTCGAGTCCGTCTATATTATAAAAAAATGGACTCTTGAGCTTTAAAAGTCGTGTTATAATGCTGCTACCTCCTCAAAAACAGAGCTGGAGTTGTGTTTTGTTTCATTCACACATTGCTCCCAAGCTCAAAATGCTCTGTTCCACCTTGTGATGTCATGAAGTGGTAGTTTTTAAGTTAACAGCTTTGTTTTACTGTTTGTTTAGTCAGCATTGCCAATTCCAGAGCTGAAATGAGGTATAATCAATCAGGTAGTATTCATATTGAAGAAAAACATAATTGGAAAGTGCACATTAGTGTTCTTCAGACAAAGTTAGACAAAATTGCTGCTATAATTTCACTTAAAGTATTGTACAATAGTCTATTCCTACCGAATTTGAATTATTGTGTAGAAATGTGGGGTAATACTTATAAATCTAACATAAAATCAGTGTTTCTACTCCAAAAGAAGGTCGTTAGAATAGTTAACCCTGCAGACTATCTCACACCAACAAATCCTATTTTTGTTAAGTTAAAACTTGTAAAATTGTCTGATCTTGTTGATTTGAGCCATAATGATGTATAAGACATATAATGATAATCTCCCTCCATGTTTAGATGTTATTCGAACAGAGATAGAGTCAATATCATCTTAGAAGAACAGGTTTATAAGAAAAAAAAGTAAGACCAGAACTAGTAAAAACATCATTGTGCTTCTGTTCGAGGGGTTAGTGTGTGGAACAACCCTGATGATAAATTAAAAAGCTCCTACAAAACAGAAGCATTTAAAAAGAGATATAAAACATGACTTTTTGAAAATGACAGGACTCAGGAATGATTCATGTGAACTACTGTGGTTTGTAGTTTTTCTTTTGTACATATCGAGTCATTTGTTGCAGAAATGATGCTGCTTTTCTTGAGATTCTTGTGCGTTTTTATTAAATAGAGTTTGGCATTACTGTAGAAGTCATTTTTACTTCAGCCTAAACCCTTTCGCTCATGATGAAATGTTGACTAATGTTTGATTTTGAATGTAATGACCAAATAAAATACTACTATAAATGATCCAGATGATTCTAATGAAGGTGTGTGGAGTTTAAAAACACAGTGGATTATCATCACATGATGACATCACATGGTGGAACAGAGTGTTTTTAGAACTCAGCCTAAATATGCAGGTTTGTTTCTGTGTTAAACATGACCCCTTTAAGTATCTATCAAGCACATTTACTTCAAAAATGTTTTTATTGCTCAAAAAGCCTTGAGCGTAACCCATTCTTACTGTAAATGTGGATGTTTTTCCACAGATCTGACCTGTAACTTGGCCTGGAGGCACTGTTTGCTCTCACCTGTCTATTCATTTTAAGATTATTTATTATTATAGATTCTTTAATGGGTTTCTGGTCATAACTTTCAGTTTTTACAGCCAGACCTGTCACCATAAAGACGATATCGACTTTCATTCAGTAGATGAAACATGGAACTATATATTTTGTGAGTCAAAATTTGTCATTTCTACAATTTTTCTGCAAAATTGGTGAGATTTTTGTTATTTTAGTTGTAGTAGTATGAGATTTGAGCTGTAGCAGGTTGAGCAAGTGACTTTTATGTTCAATTTGCTCTGGCATTTTAACGATAGGGCTCATATTACACTATATTAAAGGGCTCATATTACACTATTTTCTGATCTTTTTCTACCACTTCATGACATCATAAGGTGGAACAAAGCATCTTGAGCTTTGGAGATGTTACAGACTGATAATAAAGTGTTACTCAAACATGTGAATGAAACAAAACACAACTCCAGGTTGATTTTTAAGGATGTAACAGCATTATAACCTCACATGAGTCAGTTTTGTGTAATATAGGACCTTTAAGACTCCCATGGCGATATATCGTGCTTTAAACGTGTTCTCATGACAGGCCAGGCTACAAGCATCACACAAAACATGACCAAATATTGACAAGAGCAGAGTGTCCCGAGCTCGGTCAGAGTGAACCTGGAGACGAGGAGGGAGGATGGCTGTTCCGGGCTTTTATATCTCATCGTTTGGAAATAGACGCTCCATTAACCAGAGAACCGAAGAGCAGACGTCCACTTTACTCTCATGATTTAAAGCGTACATGTCACGCTGTTTTCTGATCTGTTCTAATGTCGTTTTCTCATCACAAACAGACCTGGAGTTGTGTTTTGTTTCATTGACATGTTTAACACACAAACCCTGCAGATTTTTTCGCTGAGTTCTTCTCTCAAACTGAAAACACGCTGTTCCACCTTGTGATGTCATCATGTGGTAATACAGGAAGTGCTCTGTTGTGTTTTTAAACTCCAAACACCTTAATTTCTAGAATCATTTGGATGATGTCAGTCATAGAATTGCCAATCTCTACTAAACTAAAGGTAAAAAGGAGATGTTAACTTGAAAACTACCACTTTATGACATCACAAGGTGGAACAGAGCGTTTTGAGGTTTGGAAATGTACAGACTAATAAACCAGAACATGTGTGAATGAAACAAAGCACAACTCCAGGTCTGTTTTTGAGGCGGTAACAACATTATAACAATTTATATCAATTTTTCGTAATATAGGACCTTTAAGATCGACAAAGACGCAAAATTCAAACTCTAAAATGACTCCGCCTCCACTCTTTCAAATCCATCTGCCACTCAAACAATGTTCAAATACAAGCTTTTATTAGTAAACAAATAAACATGCAAAACCCCAGAGCAGTGAATAATGCCTTTTAGCCAGTATCAAACCCATCTGCCGGTGGCTCATGGACAGAAACGCAAAAACACAAAAATCTGGAGCTCTGTTTGTGTTTTCCCCACTTCATAATAGATTTTACCATGTTCTCTGTCGCATCTGTGATCACAACGAGCCACAGCGACCTGAGCCAGCCCTGTTTGTGACTAACCCAGTGCAGTCAGGGAGCATTTGGAGCTGTCAATAAACGGTTACACTGTGTACTCTACCAACACGCACAAACACACACAAACCGAACAACGATCACGCTAAAAACACACACTCGTATCTAATCTAAACTCTAATTTTAACCCAGACCTCAAATACCCTCTTAAGCCGCTTTGAAGGAAGTTGTCAGCACTTTCTTTTGCCTAAGTACTTCAACTGGATATAAGTCTGTCGCTGGATAAGGTTGGTTAATTTTCCCATTTTAATCTGATCTATTTGCAGTTTGGACTTTTTATTTCTCACTGACAGAGCAATTACTGTAAATGATGCTCGTGATGCTGGGTAGAAACTTAAAGTGGAGCATTTAAACCTCAGACTGTATAAAGAAGTGGACTGAGGGAGTGTGACCTCAGCCACGGCGCTCGGCTAAAGTCAAATGAAGCTCATCGAGGCTAGAGCAGCGACGAATCTGGAGCCGAGTTGCATATTTGGAATTCGCGAGTGTCATAGCAACCAAAGAGCCAATCAGGAGCGAGGATGTTGAAGGTAAAGGCCCCTCGCAACGCGGTCAATCAAACCTGTTGCTAACACTAGTGGGAGCGACCTTGGAAAGCTGCTGTTAATGTTCATATCTTGATTTGTGGACAAAATAAGGAAATAAAAATACAAACATTTAAGACTAAACTGTCTGCCTCAAGTGGAGGAGTTCAAGTATGTCGGGGTCTTGTTCACGAGTGAGGGACGATGGAGTGATGCGGTCGCTGTATCGTTCTGTTGTGGTGAAGAAGGAGTTGAGCTCTCGATTTACCTCAATCTACGTTCTGTGTCTCTGGGCTGGCCTGGGAACGCCTTGTGCTTCCACTGGAGGAGCTGGAGGAAGTGTCTGGGGTGAAGGAAGTCTGGGAGTCCCTGCTTAGACTGCTGCCCCCGTAAGAGAAAGAATATAGAGGGATGGATGGAAGACCAAAATGACGAGTCTGACAGTAGCAGTTACAGAGAGAAGGGACACAGTTTTTCAACAGAAAGTGAATTGGAGTCAGAGTCGATGGAGCTAGAACCGCAGCACATTGGAACAGGGCGGCTAGCAGGTTCGCTATGTCCATTTATATACAGTCTATTTTAACCTAACATAAAGTCTGTGTTGGCCTCAATGCCATGAAGCTGGAGTCTGAATGTCGCTCTCGTCTCTTTAGCCTCATTTCTCACTGCCCTAAAAAGCTAGAAAACAAATTAATATCGTAGAATTGCAGAACCATCAAATGTGTGACAGAAGGAAGGCTTTGTTAAAGGTCAGCTTCCTTGTAGAAAAGTTAGTGGTTGTTTCCATGGAGACGTTATTACTTTGCCCGTAATGTTTGACAGTACGGCATTAAACTGTCTCCATAGTGACAGGCAGGTTGAGCAGAGGTTACGTGACGTGTGTGGAGAGAAGAGCCGCTCACAGTGGATGAACGCAAGGGATTTGTGAGCAGCAAAAAACAATGAAACCATCTGTGAATAAATACATTCTAGATACATTTAATGCCCTACTGTGGAACATCGCAAGTGTCCAGATAAGTTACTGAACAGTGCATTTTTATTACCGTATTTCCCAGACTAAATGTCGCTCTGGAGTATAAGTCGCACCAGCCAAAAAATGCATAATAATGAAAAAAAACCAAACATATATAAGTCACATTTTTGGAGGAAATTCATTTTACAAAATCCGAGACCAAGAACAGACATTTTATCTTTAGAGTCAAGTTATAATAATAAGAATAAAATCTCAAAGAACAGGCTGAATATCAGTACAGCACAATAGCGTAACACATTTATATTTATTCAGCTCCATGAAGCACAGACAGAACTGAACATGTGTCTGGTTTGTTAATGTAAGATATTAACAGTTAATCACTGAACTAAAGCAGAAAAAACAAGCAACAAGTTTACTCTGGATCTCACTCCAAATCACTAAATCCACTAAATTCTTCATCCTCAGTGTCGCTTCTGAACAACTCCAGAGGAAGATGAAACGCTGCTCCACTCCAAAAAGAAATATACAGTATTTTGTGGACTATAAATCACACTTTTTTCATAGTTTGTCCAGGGGTGCGACTTATACTCAGATGCGACTTATATGTGAAATGATTAAACTATATAATTTCATCTTTGTTATTGTCACACTGACATTTCAGCATTTGTGGCTGGTGCGACTTATTCTCCAGAGCAACATACAGTCCAGGAAATACATGTCCTAATCCCAGTCTGTCCTGCCCTCTTGCACCGTTTTCTCTTCCCCTTCTGTGTCTGAGCCTGGAGCTGGGCGGAGACTCGTACTCCTCCCCTGTTCACCTGCACTGAATCTGCAATCAAGCTGCACCTGAGGAGGACAAAGGAAGCCAGGACCAGACACTCAGCCCCAGATCGTCTGCGTATCTTTGTGGTACACTCTGCTTGGCTCTTGGATACTCTTGCTCCTCACCAGATCAGATCAGATCAGCTCTTCAGTCTCCACCCTTGCTCTCCTCCACCGAGACTGTTCATCTCGTCTCAGACTCTACTACTCCCGCTCTACCCCTGGACCTCGGCAAACACTCCGCTCTCATCCCACCGATCGATCGTTTTGCACTTGTAAATCTGTAAATAAACACTGGTAAACCTTTCCCCGAGTTCTGTCTCTTTGGTCCCTCCTGTCAGTCGTTAAATGGTAATAAAAATGCACTTTTCAGTAACTTTTCTGAAGACATCTGGGACGTCCCACTGGTGCACGAGCCTTTCATAATTTCACATATAAGTCGCATCTGAGTATAAGTCTCACTCAGGACAAACTATGACAAAAGTGAGACTTATAGACCAGAAAGTACAGTACATTTCTTTTTGGAGATTTGGGGAATTGGTGAGAAAGAGGGTACAGACATTCAGCAAACGATCAAATCCACGATGAACAACACCCAAACCAACGCCGCCGTCTCCGAGCCCCTTTAACATATCAACAAATCAAACAAAACCTGTTATTTTCAGGGATATGAACCGTCCATCTGATGTTAATTCTTACATCTGCCCCACTGTGTTCATCAGAGCCGTGAGCCGGTTGCCATGGATACTGCTTCAGGTGTTTTGGGCTTTGCTGTCGGCAGGGCTGTTCACTCCCGGGTCTGTTTGTCTATGTTTTCACACACATCCCGGTGTGAGTGAGCAGAATTACAAAAGCGCTGCGTGTTTAGGGCAGTGTAATGTTTCCGTGGAGCGCGGCGGAGGCAGACGTGGCCCCTCCGATGTCTGAAATATATCTGGGTCCTGTCTGGGAGCTGCGGGGGTCAGACACGGCCACGCAGGTCTGTGTGCAGTCAGCCTACAAGACTAATGGGAGCCGGAGAGACAGAATGAGACAGAGAGAAACAATCCCACAGAGCTGGAGGGATGTGAACGGAGCACGGCTGGAGACTCAAGTGGAGTTTGACACTGACCAAAGTCACGTCAGAGTCACGTCCAAAGTTTGTTGAGACTCGGAGTGAGAGTGACAGTTCTTAAGGCAGTTTTGAGACTTAAAGCAGACCTATTCCACGAAATGATCTTTTTAGAGCGTGTTATAGCCGTTTCCCCTCAGCATTTACTCATCCGAAGTTGTGTTTGGAGTGATTCATGTTTGAGCGATCCTCTCTGGTCCATGCCCACTGTGACGACTTATTTCGTTTTCCAGTTTTATTTCCTAAAAAGGCCCATTTTACAATATTTTCTGATCTGTTATAATGCAATTTCCCCCCCAAAAAACAGACCTGGAGTTGCGTTTTGCGTCTTTCACACAAGTTTAACGCACAAACCCTGCAGATTTAGGCTGAGTTCTTCATGACATCACAAGGTGGAAGGGAGCGTTTTGAGCTTTGGAGATGCAGACAGACTAATAAACCAGGATTACTCAAACATGAATGAAACAAAACACAACTCCAGGTCTGTTTTTGAGGAGGTAACGGCATTAGAACATGACTTAAAGCTCACAAGAGTCAGTGTTGCATCATATAAGGCATTTAATCTGTCATAGCGTAGTCATTTTGGTATCCATAGGGGGCGCCGACAGCTACACGGCGCTTTGTTGCAATGACTTTTTCGGCAACGTCAGCTCCCGTTGGAAACCACGGTTTTCTAACTTGGAAGTCAGCGGATTTCTTTCTATTATTTTTTATTTATTTATTTTTTATTTATTTTATAAGTCGTTTTAGGCGAATATTGTGATTTAAAATGTGTAAATTATAACATAATCAGCCATGGGGTGTCATAGATTATAACTTTAGAGCGACACAACCACAATACGGCTGATTTAAAGAGATACTATGTAACTTTTCAGGTGTGGCGGTTTGTCACCAGAGACGTTCTTGCTTTCACATTATGGCACTGACCTTAAATATCTTACATTTACTTTATTACAGATGTTTTAATCGTCTAAAAACAGCTTCAGAATTGTGTCTTCTAACTGTGAGCTGTGGGGTCGCCTTACTGCAGATACAACGATGGCGTCACCTGCTCGTCTCCATGGAGTTAGCAATCTTCAATGCCATACTGTGGAACATTCCAAGACTAGCAATAGCAAATCCCCGGAGAAAAGCAAGTTGTGGAGCTTTAAATAAAAGCACGGGCAAATACAATCTTATAGAATATTTAAGAAAATTGGGACAAAGGCTGATTGGGTTGATTATCAGTGTTTAATTATCAAGTTAAAGGGCCCATATTACACTAAAGGGCCCATATTACACTAAAAGGGCCCAGAATAAACATTAAACTGAAGGGCCCATATTAAGCTAAAGGACCCAGAATAAACTAAAGGGCCGATATTAAACATTAAACAAAAGGGCCCATATTAAAGTAAAGGGCCCATATTAAGCTTAAGTGCCCATACTAAACCAAAGGGCCCATATTAAACTAAAGGGCCCATATTAAAGTAAAGGGCCCATATTAAGCTTAAGTGCCCATACTAAACCAAAGGGCCCATATTAAACTAAAGGGCCCATATTAAAGTAAAGGGCCCATATTAAGCTTAAGTGCCCATACTAAACCAAAGGGCCCATATTACACTAAAAGGCCCATATTATGCTGTTTTCTGATCTGTTCTAATGTTGTTGGAGTTGTATTTTTTTGTTTCATTCACATGTTAAACACACAAACCTGCAGATTTAAACTCTTAGTTGTTTTTTCAAACTGCAAACACTCTGTGTTCCACCTTGTGATGTCATCATGTGGTAATACAGGAATGAATTAATCTATTTTATTATTGCGTCTTGCATATTTAAATCAAAAGGAAAAGGTTTAAAGTGAAAAAGGGTTTAAGTACTTGAACAGTTTTATGTTTAATGTCCAAAATGTTCAATAACAGCCGACAGTTTAAACTTATTTCTCTGGTCTGTGGTTCTTCTTACTCACATTTTGCTCCAGTAGTTGAACCTAACTGAACTTCACTGGTCCAGAGAACAGTTTTACATACACTAACCTGTTATTCCCCTGTAGATAACACTCTACGGTGTTACACATACAAAAAAAAAAACGCCGTTAATGTGTTTATAAGACTCCATTAACAAAATAGAAACACCAACAGACATTTAAACAAACATTAAAATGAAACAACCATCTCATCATTACACATTTCATCAGATAAATTCATCATAAAATGGACAATACAACAAAAAATGAGCTTCACTTTCCACTTCTCCAAACTCTCATAAACCAGAGTCTTTCTTCTTCAGGGGCTTGAGAAAACTTCCCAGGAAGGGCTCCTCTGTGTTTTTAAACTCCACACACATTCACTAGAATCATTTGGATCATTTCAGCTCTGGAATTGCCGATCTACTACTGACGAAACTTGAAAACGACCAAGTTACAGGTCAGATCTGTGGAAAAGCATCCACATTTACAGTAAGAATTCATTATTTTCAAGGGATTTTTGAGCAATAAAAACACCACTGTTGAAGTAAATGTGCTTGGAAGATACTTAAAGCGTCCTGCATATTTAGGCTGAGTTCTGCTCTCAAACTGAAAACACTCTGTTCCACCTTGTGATGTCATCATGTGGTGATACAGGAAGTGCTCCACTGTGTTTTTAAACTCCACACACCTTCATTTCTAGAATCATTTGGATGATTTCAGCCCTGGAGTTGGCAATCTCTACGAAACAAAAGGTAAAACGAAGCTGCTACCTTGAAAGCGACCACTTCATGACATCACAAGGTGGAACAGAGTGTTTTGAGTTTTGGAGAAACGTGTGAATGAAACAAAACACAACTCCAGGTCTGTTTTTGAGCAGGGAACAGCCTGAGAACATGACTTAAAGCCCATTTTGTGTAATAAAGAACCTTTACATTTATTGATTAGACTGTTCACTATCTGTCAACATTATCTGCTCAATATTTTTCCATTCTTTTCATTTCTTACGCCCAATCCAAGCGCATCCCCATTCCTCTTTACATGGAGCAATCAATAACACTATCAATACACCTATATTAGCACACTGGCTTTATTCAAATTACATTCAAAGTTGCTGTAAAAGCCGCTGCAGATGTCAAACCCATCTCAACCAAGTCACTGATCAAACTGTGCCACATCTAAGCTCATGCCACTATCGATAAGAGAAGGTTTTGGGTGTGAAACGGTCAGCAGCAGCAGTGAGAGAACAGCTTGTGCACCTGACACCCTCCAGTCAAAGCTATTATCACTCTGCGCACTGAACAGGAACAAGGCTCTAGTCCCGAGTCCAAACCACAAGAACAAGCTGAGACAGACCCTGGCATCACCCTGCTCTTCTGAAGTAACACAAGAAGTGGCAGTATTAAGCCGCACATGTTTACTCAGCCTCATAGTAACATCTCCATCTCTAAGTCTGGGTCTTACCTTCATATCGCATCCCCCGGTTGGACTGTCCACTCTGAAACGCATGTGGCTTCGCTGGTGTGTGCTTCAGCGAGAGGCAGCGGTCCAGTCGGCTGTGCTCTCCTCCCTCCTTCTCCCTCCCACCCTCCCACGAAGAGTCAGAGAGAGGGAAGTGTGCCGCTCCGCAGTCTCACTGTCTGAACTGTTTGGATCCACTCCACTCTGAATGAACGCCAGACTAGAGCCAAGATGTGGGAGTAGTGCTGCTGCTGAGCTGGAGGTAAATGTAATAAATGTAACCTGATGTGATTAGATGGGATGGAAAAAGAAAGTGCAGGTTTGTTTCAATGTAAAAATCTAATATAAATCTGTGTAATATGTGTAAATATATAAGGCGGTGTTGTCTCATCTTACACAAAAGCATCTATTTATCCACTTCCAGTTTATATGTCCCTGTCTCCTCCCCCTCCTCTCTCACTTTTCTCTTCATTTTATGTGCTCAACCCTTGCCCCTCCCTCGCCCGTGCTCCCTATTGTAATAGAAAGCTCATATTGCACTCATATATAGACAGCGAAACAAAGGTGAGCAGATATACAGTCACAGGCGATCCCATTCCTCCTCGCTTACACAAGGCTATAATTGTAGAATGCATTACTAATTATTGCCGGACTATTGTTTGAAACGCTGACACAGAGCACGCCCCTGCACTTTTAACAAGCTCCCACTGTGGAAACATACATCACACACGGTCAGAGATGTATTATCCACCACTAGGCTCATTGATCTAGTTATTTTTTTACTTTTCCTGTCAGCAAATTCACCACAGAAGTGCACACATTGACAATCGGGCTGTTTCCACTGCGCTGGCATCCGGTTCCAAAGATCCCACAGATACAGGGCACTGAAAACGACACCTCATCTTCTCTGTGAAACGCCGAGAGTTGAGCTTTTTTTCTACTACTGTTCCGTGAGTTTGGCTTTGATTTGCACATTAGTAGTAGTGCTGTGGAGAGGCAGAAAAAGAGGTAGTAAATCTTTAAAGTCGGTGTGGCCTGCAGCACTGCTCCAATGTTCCAGATCCTACAGACAGAGCGACTGCTGCTTTAAAACAGGTGGAGACACACGAGCTCCACGTCTGCGATCAAACCGGGATCATCACTGAGAGAGAGGCAGGTCTAACATTAACTATTTAATCAGTAATATCTCCAGGCTGCTGTTTTACTCACCATCATTATCAGTATTGTGCGGTTTATGACTGGAGTATATACATATACAGTATTATTGGCTCTATCAGGCTGCGCTGGTGAAGCACAGTCTCCAGACGCTCACAAATCAGGACCACGGAGACGTTTACGGCTACAATCAAAACGCCACAACGCTCTAACATGGACCATAAAGAAAGAAGTACGTAAACAATGTAATAATACTCTAATGTTACCAAGAAGTCTGAGTGTGGATTATAGTATGAATACAGATTACACTACGAGTACAGATTATAGCATAGATACAGATTATAATATGAATACAGATCATGAGTATAGATTACAGTATGAATACAGATTACACTATGAGTATAGATTATAATATAGGTATAGATTATAGTATGAATACAGATTATGAGTATAGACTATAGTATGATTATAGATTATAGTTTGAGTATGGATTATTACATTATTGATGAGAATAGATTACAATATGAGTATAGATTTTTGGATTACAGTATGAGCATAAATTATAGTTTGAGTATAGATTACAGTATGAGTATAGATTATAGTATGAGTATCGATTATTTGATTTCTGTATGAGAAGAGATTACATTATGAGTATAGATTATTAGATTATTGTATGAGTATAGATTACAGTTTAAGCATAGATTATAGTGAGTATAGATTACAGTATGAGTATATATTACAGTATGATTATAAATTATTTGATTATAGTATGAGTATAGATTATAGTACGAGTATAGATTTTTGGATTACAGTATAAGTATAGATTACATACAGTTTGAGTATAGATTATAGTGAGTATAGATTAGTCTGATTATATATTATAGTATGAGTATTGATTATTTGATTATTGTATGAGAGTTTACTAAATTATTGTATGAGAATAGATTACAGTATGAGTATAGATTATTGTATGAATATACATTACAGTATGAGTATAGATTACTAGAGTACTGTATGAGTATAGATTATAGTTTGAGTATAGATTATACTACTGTATGAGTAAATCTTATTAGATTACAGTATGAGGATAGATTATTAGATTATTGTATGAGTATAGATTACAGTATCAGTATAGATTAGATTTTATGAGTATGGATTACAGTATCAGTATAGATTATAGTTTGAGTATAGATTATAATATGAGAATAGATTATAGTATTATAGATTACACTATGAGTATAGATTATTAGATTACAGTATGAATACAGATTATAAGTATGAGTATAGATTGTAGTATGAGTATAGATTACAGGGGTACTGATTATAGCATGAATATAGATTATGGTGTGAGCATAGATTAGTATGAGTATAGATTATGAGTATAGATTACAGGAGTACTAATAGTATGAATATAGATTATGGTGTGAGCATGGATTAGTACGAGTATAGATTATTATATTACAGTACGAGTATAGATTATAGTTTGAGTATAGTTTATTAGATCATTGTATGATAATAGATTACACTACGAGTATAGATTATAGTATGAGTACAGATTAGATTATGATCATAGATTATAAATAAAGATTATGAGTATAGATTATAGTATGATCATAGATTACAGTATGAATATAGATTATAGTACGAGTATACATTACAGGACTATAGATTATGTTGTGAGTATAGATTATAGTATGAGTATAGATTACAGAAGTATAGATTATAGTATGAATATAGATTATGGTGTCAGTATAGATTATCATATGAGTATATATTACTGTATGACTGTAGATTATATCTTCAGTATAGATTATTGAATAACATATACTATACCTTGAACTTCTCAGAGTATTTTCCAGAGACATATCCAGCAGGATCAGGTCTGTCTCCCCCAAACAACGACGAGGATTAACCTGGACATGAGCCAAAATACAGATGGTCTAATATGAACTTTTTTTATACAAGTTCAGATATTTGTCTCGCTGTTGTAGCTGGAGAACTGGGGGATCTACAAAATATCTCATCACAAGATCCAGGATGAAAAAAAAAAAATCATATTATAGTGGTGATCAATATTCACACCAACACATCCCTGAGCCAAATAACACGTCACGTACAAGATTCAATGAAGCATTTACAAAAGAATAACAACTTCACAGATTAAATGTGACTTTTAAAATGCTGTTGTTTGAGGTGATTCACCCGTGTGTAATGCAGCATGACTAAACACACAGAGTCAGAACAGTTTCTTTCCATCTTAAAGCTTCGCCGTTGTGCCTGACGAGCTCGCCGAGTTTCTCTGGGGTTTACTGTCAGAGGGTGATAGACTGGGAAGTGCTCCCTGACAAACACGACCAGCTGTTCTCTGTCATTTTACCACAGACTCTGCAGATGGTGATTTGTTACAGCCAATACTCATGTGGCCACAACTATTTCAGCCGCCCATCGAGAGGAGCGAGTGTTCAGACATTAATTACAATGATGACAGATGTGTTCAACACTCAGTCACACATCAGAACAGAGCCACTACAGCAGAACTGCATTTAACACAGCAGAACAATAAACATACCACAGACCTGCTCCCAAGCACTTCAAATCTGATTCCTCTACTGCCCCCTTGTGGCTGATGTGCCTTTGTGCGTCAGGAAATCAGACAGACTAATGACAGCTTCATTTAAAGAGGTTAAATTGTCACATTAGGCCGTTTCTGATCTGTTAAAATGCTGTTTCCTCATCACAAACAGACCTGGAGTTGTGTTTTGTTTCATTTATACATGTTTAACACAAAAACGTGGCAGAAAACACTCTGTTCCACCTTGTGATGTCATGTGGTAATACAGGAAGTGCTCCAATGTGTTGCTTTTGCTCAAATCTCATCGTACTACAACTAAAATAACAAAAATTTCACCAATTTGCAGAGAAATTGTAGAAATTACAATTTTGACTCACAAAAAATCATAGTTCCATGTTTCATCTACTGAATGAAAGTCGATATCGTCTTTATGGTGACAGGTCTGGCTGTAAAAACAAAGTTATGACCAGAAAGCCTTTAAAGAATCTATGATAATAAATCTAAAAATTAATAGACAAATGCGAGCAGACAGTGCCTCCAGGCCGAGTTACAGGTCAGATCTGTGGAATTGTGTGTGTTATTTTCAAGGGCTTTTTGAGCAATAAAAACAACATTTCTGAAGTAAATGTGCTTGGTAGATACTTAAAGGGGCCATATTTAACACACAAACAAACCTGCAGATTTAGGCTGAGTTCTTCTATAAAACAGAAAACACTCTGTTCCACCATGTGACGCATTACTCATTCACTCCAGACTCGGTTGGTGGTAAGCTTCTATTGTAGCCACAGCTGCCCTGGGACACACTGACTGCTTTAATGAGGCTTTTCAGTATATAGCTGTGCACAACAATTTAGATGAAAGCTAAAGAAATACAGTTTTGACTGCAGGAACACACTTCATGTTCATTCCAACAGCATTAAAATAAACTAAATGCCTGTGATCAGTAGATAGTTGGGCACATAACGAAATATCTCCCTCTTGTGGATGAATATTCTAACTACAACCAGATGACACATGGATCCATCAAAATTACTATAGTTTTAGGAATAAATGAAGATGGACAAAGTGTCAAACAGATTATTCTGTTTAATTTTAATATTCAGGCATAAAAATCATAACATAAACATTTGTCATCAGTTTGTTTATGCAATAATGTTGCTATAAATGGGTCGATAATCACTATATCGACTTATCGCTCAATATATGATCAATGGAGCTTTTTTTTTTTTGTGGTCAGTATGTACATGTGGACTTTTTCTTTGCGCTACTGAGAAATTTCGGGTGATTTTTAGGCAATATAATGAGATCTGAGCCTTGTATGACTCATTATAGATGCAAAACTAACGATTAAACTGTTGCATTCTGCTGTTTATGTATTGCAGCTCATGATTTTTAACAATATTGTAGATTTAGAAGAGTTTTTGTGGTTTAAATCTGCTCTTAGGATCTGTGTCAGTGCCATAAATTAGTTTCAGTATTGTCGTTTACCGTCTGTCTTTATTTCAGCGATATATCAAACTTCAACAGGCCTAGGAGACAAGCAAAACAAAAAGATAGAGATAAGGTTTTATCATTTGCAGATTGTGCTGACGATGCTGTACACATAAGTGACAGTGTGAAGTGATCCATGTGACTCTGTAATGACCAGAGCAAAGGCGAAGAAAGGTTTAATTAACGCCAGCGCTCGTTGTTGAGGTGGAGGAGGCTGGACCGGAGCCAGGATGTCAGCAGCAGCACCCTGAGTGTCACTTTAATGGAAAGCACTTATCGAACACAAGCTTCAGACTAAATAGAAACTGAGCTCCTGGCCACTGGCATCCTTTTGTCTCTGGGTCACATTTGCAAAGCTTCAAACATATGAAACTATACGCAGTTCTTCAGTGAAAACATGGAGAAACTGCGACTCAGACGTGGCACATCATGTTCCATTATGTAAGCTCATCTTCACTGCTGTCTCTGATCCAGCTCCGACAGGTTATCGCACCTCCTGTTTCTGCTGAAATGCTTCCAATTAACTAATCACACTTTTGGTAATGTTCGCTGCTCATAACAAACGTCTGACAGGAGCAGCGCAGGTAAAAGGAAGGCTTTGTTCTGTCGCCTGGAAAAACAACACATCCCTCTTTGAAAGAAGAACAGAAGCTGAGTCGGCGATCATGCTTTATAATCACTAATACTAAAGAGACAAGAGCAGATCAGGCCATTTATGTGCAATTCAAATGTTATTAATCGTGTTTAAATGTGTATACTCTATGGGTCCTCTTTATTTGAGGGAGTTACTGCAACAAACTCCAGCACAGACTGTGTAAAGAAGTGGACTGAGTGAGTGGGACGTCACCCACAGCATGGCAAAAGATGAAGTTTAAATCTGTCAACTGGACAAATCGTTGTAGGAGTGAAGACGTTTGGCTGCTCATCCAAACCGCTTCTTTAGTTCTGATCAGATTGTTGGTGGCCGATGCCTTATATTCATCTGAAGGGAGGAGCTAACGACACTGAAACTGTAAACATCTATTGTCTCCAGTTCTGCTAAAACTACTGTATTCAGCCCTTATATAAAGAATGCGGATAAGAATGTGGTCTACTCCATTCAGTGTACTGAAAACTGCAGTGAGCATTACACTGGAGAAACTAAACACTGCTCCATAAGAGAATGTACCAACACCGTCACAAGAGCAGGTCAGGAGTCTGCTGTATATCTCCATCTTAAAGACACTAACCACTCCTCTGAAGAGAGTGAGGTGCAGATCTGAGCCAGAGAAAAAAAAATGTTTGGGAGGACAGTTAAAGAAAATATTTTTGTTAGGAAAGAAAATCCTTCCTTAAACAGGTATGGGAACCTCAAACATCATTTATCCCCCATCTATAACTCCTCACACCCAGAACAATGAGAACAATGGAGGGTCGTTAAAGGCTGAATTGGGTCGTTTCAGCTGAAACTGGAGACAATAGCCGTTTACAGTTCCATTGTGGTTAGCTCCTCCCTTCAGACAGATATAAGGCAGTGTCCAGCAGTAATCTAACTAGAACTGAAGAACCGGCTTGGATGAGCAGCGAAACATCTTCACTCTTACAACAATTTGTCCAGTTAACAGATTTAAACTTCGTCTTTTTATGTGGATCAGACCTGGACGGCTGAGGGTTTACACAAATGTCACCCACAGCGTTCAGGTCCAGCCAAATGAAGCTCATCGAGGCTAGAGCAGGTATAGCGGCTAATATGGAGCAGAGTTTTGACAACAAGTATCATAGCAACCAAAGAGCCAATCAGGAGCGAGGCTGTTGAAGGTACCGCCCCTTCTCGCCTGCACCACTGGTTTAGAACAGAGCGGGCGCTTAGCAACACTGTCAATCAAACCTGTTGCCAACCATAGCGGGAGTGACCTCAGGGAAAAAAGATGCCTGATTTGTCTGTTATTAATGGTCTTATCATGAATCATGGACAAAACAGCAAAATAAAAACCCCAGGATCATGTAGAGGGTTAATACAAACATTTAAGACCAAAATGACGAGGCTCACTGTGGCAGTTACAGAGAGAGGGGTGACATTTTTTCAATTTAAAGTGAATTGGAGCCAAAGTCAATGGAGCTGGAAGCGCGCCCATGAGCACTTAGTATTTGGAGCGCAGCGGCTAGCGGGTTAGCGATGTATATTTATACAGTCATATACATTACAGTGAGCCAACTTCTAGATTTTATCATTTGTGCGGTGCGGGCGGGAAGGGGCGTCGCGTTCATCGGTCTCGCTCCTGATTGGCTCTTTGGTTGCTATCATGCACTTACTCATGGTCAGAATTTCTAATACAGAGCTCCAGATTCATCGATACAACTGCTCTGGCCTCGATGAGCTTCATTTGACTGGAGCTGAACTCCGTGGGTGACGTCACACTCACTCAGTCCACTTCTTTAAACAGTCTGTGGTACCGACCAACAAGTAAACTTTAAACAACATGATGTGTTTAAAACGCTTGTGCCAAAGTGCTTCTGGGGTTTGACAAAGTGAAAGTACAGAGTCCTGGATGTGTAAAGTGTTTGTGAAAACTCTGAGCTCTAACTCTGCATTGGATGAAGGACCAAACCCTTTATGACCCCAAACTATAATTTCAATAAACACTTCAGCTGCTTCTCTAAAAGCACTCTGTACAATGAGAACACTGGCAATACATCAGAACAGAGAGAGAGCAGAGAGAGAGCAAAGAGAGAGAAAAAGAGGAAAGGGAGATGGAAAAGAGAGAGAGTAAGAGAGAGAGTAAAGAGAATGGGCAAAGACAGAGCAAAGAGTGGAGGAAAAGAGAGAAAAAAAGAGGGAACAAGAGACGAGAGAGCAATGAGAGACTTAAAGCGAGCAGAGAGAGAGGGAGCAAAGAGGGAGAGAAAAGATTGGAGGAAGAGAGAGCAAAGACAGAGAAAAGAGACCAAAAGAGAGCAGAGAGAGGAGAGAGAGCAAATACAGAACAAAGATAGAGAAAGAGCAAAGAGAGAAAAGAGAGCAAATGGAGAGAAAGTAAAGACAGACCAAAAGAGAGCAGAGAGAGAGCAAAGAGAGAAAAAGAGGAAAGGGAGATGGAAAAGAGAGAGAGAAAGAGACAGAGAGTAAAAAGAATGGGCAAAGAGAGAGTAGAGTGGAGGAAAAGAGGGAACAAAGAGAGAGCAATGAGACTAATGGGCTCGACACACGGGGAGCGACGTCGCTCGCTCTCCAATTATTTCCAATGGTACCTGTGCGATGCTGCGAAAATCGCTGGTCTCTCATCTCCGCGACAAGCGAAAGTCGTGCACGTGAAAACCTCGCGCTCGTGCATGTCGACGCGCACACGAGGGTCTGCGACGTGATTAATGAAAGTTGAAAAATTTTCTACTTTTATCGCTGTCGCCTGCACAACAGCCAATCAGCGAGAGTTTGATTGACGAGCCAATGAGACAATTCCAATCCTGATAATATTACTAGGCCTATATGTATCTTATAATAATTATAATAATAATTCAGTTATACAATACCCTAATAAACTTTTACAAACGCTTACCTCAAACAAATGACAAGTCGTTCCTCTGGACTAATTGGCTACCTTATATTTGTGTGAATCTTCTCTATCTTGGGGGTTATCCCTTGATGAGAAGTTGGGAGAACAGTTCGGGGCTAAAACGAAAATATGCCTGGAATTTCTCAGGATCTTCCTTCATCAAATGATTGTATTCACCATGTTATTTTCTTGCTTGCAGAATAGTTTGGACCCAGGATCGCTTTTTTTAGTTCCATGAAGTGCAACCAATAGTAAAATTTAAATGAAATGAAGCAAAACTTTCTGAGATTTCATTTTAGCGTCTTTTTCTCATCTACCGCTATTGCAACCTCAAAATTCCCTCCAAATAAACAGCCAATCAGATGTGTAGCAGGCTCACATGTCGAGCCCATTAAAGAGAGCGGAGAGAGAGGGAGCAAAGAGGGAGCAACGAGGGAGAGAAAAGACTGGAGGAAGAGAGAGCAAAGAGAGAGAAAAGAGACCAAAAGAGCGAGAGAGAGCAAAGGGAGAGAAAGAGAGACCAAAAGAGAGCAGAGAGAGAGAGAGAGCAAAAACCACAGCTGTAGTCGTGATTTCGTGATTACACAGAGAATCACAGACCAATAACACCACTCCAGACTGTAACAGCATTTACCCATAACCCCTCAGAACAGCCTTCAGGCCATCCTTAAGGACATTCTTCTGAACATCCTTCAGAACATCCTTCAGGACATCCTTCTGAACATCCTTCAGGACATCCCTCAGAACATCCTTCTGAACATCCCTCAGAACATCCTTCTGAACATCCTTCAGGACACCCCTCAGGACATCCTCCAGGACAGGGCTCGGCAACCCGCGGCTCCGGAACATCCTGCCTCACGTGTGGCTCAGGTCAGAGCCAGAGTCTGAGCCACCTTCACCACAGCCAGCTCTTAACATCTTCACACGTTAGAAGAGGCTCGCACCAACACTTCATTCACACATTCAAATCTGTCATTGGACAAAAGTTTAACGTTTGGCTGCTCATCCAAGCCGCTTCTTCAGTTCTGGTCAGATTACTGGTGGACACTGCCTTATATCTGTCTGAAGGGAAGAGCTAACTACACTGAAACTAAGCAGACTGAAACTAACACACCTATTGTACAGTTTCTGTTTTTTAGCTCGGTCTGTTGAGTTACACAAAGTATGAACTGTGCTGGAGTCATATTTGCATAATCGTTCAGGCTTCATGAAGCGTGGAGCAGAAATCAAATCTTCCCTCAGTGTTCAGCACTTTGATGAACAATAAAACCTCCATATTGCAAACTCACTGGGATTTTCTGAAATGAATCACACTGTGAACATGAAAATTACTCAATAAATGTATAATCACACCAACCAGATATACATGCTGCAGCATAAATCTGGATTTCACTTATACAAGTCTGATTTTAACCTATACATGAAACATACATGACAGGTCCAACTGCGACAGGTCCATGACCCTGTGCCCCTCTCAAAAGGGGAGTGGTTACCATAGTAACTCTGAGTTAAAAGTTCCAGAGTTTCTTTACTCAAAATCACTCACAGTGAATTCAATGAGGAAAATCCTTCATGACTCTCACTTTTAACCCCCCACTCCCAGATAAAAAGGAGTGAAAAACATGTAAATGTCTCAGAGGGATGAGCTGAACTGTGCACACAAACTCCACATGTAACACGTTTAAATGAGCAGTGTTCTTGTTTATAGATGTTTATAAATCACACACTGTATACACTGTATAAAATATACTTTCCTGTATTAAAGGTGACCTACGTAACACTGTTTACATGCAGATGTTCTTTCTTTGCCTGGAATGATCCTCAGATGTATCTGCTTTGCATTTTATTGCTTAAAATAGCTGAAATTCATGCTCTTGCTCCTCGGTGCTTCGGCTTTGACAGGACGTGCAGCTGATCTCAACAGATCTCAGAAGTGAAACAGGGCGGGGCCTGGTCAGGACTCGGATGAGACACCGCTGGGAACATCAGGGGCCACATGGGGGCGCCAGTGGCAAAACTGTCATTGTGTCTTTAGGCAAGACAGAGTCAGAGGGACTGTGGCTACAATAGTAACTGACCGTGAATAAATAATATTCTGTAAAATGTTTCTAAGTGTCCAAAAAGTGCTATATAAATCCTATTCATTATTATCATTATTATTGGACTAAACTCTGCAGTTGGGGGTTGCTCCATGTTTTTATTACAGACCAGACTTTACATTCGCTCTGTCCCCTGAGACTGCAAACTCTGGGAGAGGAGGAATATCTCTCAAACTGTTGACTGCTCGATATTGCTTCGTCCAGGACAACAGACCAGTGAACTACTTTTAAATGTAATTATCTGGAAAGGTAAGCACACAGTGAGACTGCAGACTTACACTCCTGTGGCTCAGACGGATGATTAGAGTTAGTCTGTAATGAAGTCACCTTATATCAGGATGACGACAGAACACACTGAAATAACCTTATAAAGACAGGTCATATAAGAGCCATGGCTGTTATACACTGTATGCTAATCCTAGTAAGAACGCAAAGACAAACACAAACACACAGGACGAGCCTCGTGTCAGGAGAGTTATGCTGATTCATGAGTGTCCGGTTCAGCAGCAGCTCTCAGGCCTCTGCTCGGCTCCATTAAATATTCAGCACACATTTCTTTTTCTTTCTCTGATGTTTAATCTCTACACCTCCAAACTCTGGGCTGAATGCAGATTGTGTTTTCCCCTAAGAGCTCAGAGCGTCTTTGCAGTGTCTGTGGATAAGCACAGCGACTGTTTGAGAAAGTAAAAGTGAAGAGTAACCTCACTTCCCCTAAAGACTCTTCACGTGAAGAACAAAAGCCACTTCCACATGCCGCCGTCTGCAAATGAATCATTAATAACTCAGATTTAACCCATTTAACTAGAGATGCACCTTTAGGACTTTTTCCAAAACAATTACTTCATTTTGAGTACTCGCCAATACCAATACCGATACCGATACCAGACATTATTTTCACAGGGTTTGATTATTGTGGTAAATTTATTTCACGGGATTTTTAGTAAAGACACTTTCGTGTCAGAATATTTATTTGAGGCTGTTTTAAAATTCTACTGAAGTCACCACAGTTAAGTATAATTCAAATATCATTTATTTACATAAACACCTGGATTTAATATTTATCTCTATCTGCTAACGAGCTGCAGCATAACGGTGAATGTTACTTTTACCACAGTCACTGTGCTATACGTCTTTTAAAAGTTCTGAATCCCTCTATTCATTCGGTAATTTGCCAATTACAATAAGTCACAATTCATGTACAAGCAAATAATCACCAGCGCCACCTAGCATCGTTAGCATGTCACTGTTGTAAACACAGGCACATATCCTCTGTGAGATATAAAAAACCTTTAGAGTCCTAAAGCAAAAGACAAGTTCAAATCTGTCAAATGGACAAATCGAGGAAGGAGTGAAGATGTTTTCACTGCTCGTCCAAGACACTTCTTAGGTTCTTCAGAGTCCAAAATACTTTTAAAAGCTCATGTGACAGTCACATGTGATTAAACCTGAGCTTAATGTGCAGAGAGTGAATGTGTTTCTTTATGATCACTTCAGAGCTCAGACCCGGGACCCCGGACCCGGACTCAGAGTCGAGCTGTGAGCGTGAATCACATGGATCTTTTAAGGTTGTGAGCATCAAATAAGACGCAGCGCAGTTACAGCGGTATCGGCTCTTGGTATCAGGAGTCCATTGATGAGTACGAGTACTGGTGCCTGGTATTGAGCCGATACTCGATACTAGTATCGGTATCAGTGCATTTCCACAGATAAAAATATAACTAAAAAGTATCATATTCATAAAAACACAGGTAAAATACAGAGATAAACCTGAAACAACAATTGTTGTGATTATACAGAGATGCATCTCCACAGAGAACAAACAGATGAAATAAATAAATAAACAGAGATTAAAAATAGATTATTCTATTAGTGGAAAAGCTCCGACCTTTAAATTCAGCAAAATCTCCAGCTGCTGTTTCATAGATGTTTGTGGAAAACATGTAATAATTAATCTTCTGAGGAAAATACAAAAAACAACATTAAAGCTCCTATATTACACAAACTGACTCGTGTGAGCTTTAAGTCATTTTTACAGTGTCGTTACCTCATCAAAAACAGACCTGGAGTTGTGCTTGTTTCATTTACACAAATTATTCACTGTCTAAATCTGCAGGGTTTGGATGTTAAACATGAATGAAACAAAACACAGCTCCAGGTCTGTGTGTGAGGAGGTAACTTCAGAACATAGAGAATAGTGTAATATTGGCTCTAATGCAAGTGCCAGCAAAATGAAAACGCAGAAAGACGTGATGATCGTTATTCTGTTTTATACACATCCAGTAGTTTAAATGTTGTCATCGCTCCAGACCCCAGTCAATTGTTTTACTTCATGATTAACTATTGTCCAGGGAAACCTTAATGTGATAACACCTATTGATCCAAAACCACCACATCAGACCTAGAGGCTTCAAGTCTGTACTACACACCGATGGAACCTTAGCTAACCTTAGACGCCCGTTTTTTAGCAGCATTTCAACCATTTCTCTCATTTTTTACGCCTCAGCTTCGGTCAGTCACATTATAAATACAAATATTGCATGAGAACCACAGTGGAGGACGTTTAGATCAGCAACATGATGTGGTAATGTATCTGGGGCCGGGTCGCGGGGGCTGCAGTTTACTCCCAGACTTTCCTCGCCCCAGACACATCCTCCAGCTCCTCCGGTGGGACCCCAAGGTGTTCCCAGACCATCTGAGAGACAGAGTCTTCCCCGGGAGCCTCCTCCCAGTGGGACATGCCTGGAACAGATGCCCGAGCCACCTGAGCTGCTCCTCTCAACATGGAGGAACAGCGGCTCTACTCTGAGCTCCTCCTGTGTGACCAAGCTCCTCACCCCATCTCTGAGGGAGCGCCCAGCCACCCTGTGGAGGAAACTCATTTCGACCGCTATGATACTCATGGTTGGAATTCCACATATGGAACTTGGCTCCAAATTCGCTGCTATAACTGCTCTAGCCTCGATGAGGTTCATTTGACTGGAGCTGAACACTGTGGGTAGTGTCACAGTCCACTTCTTCATACAGTCTGTGGTTGTAATTTAGCGAGTCAATGGCTCTAGTCCGTTATAGACATGAACAGGCTCAACGTATCTGAATGAATCTATTGAATATTTCATGGCAAAGTCCAATATAATCAATAGAGAAAACTGGATCTTACGCCCCCATCTGGGAGTATTACATCATCACATCCTATAATCTGAAAACAACCAAAAGGTCCAAAGAAGAAGAGTCGGTAACGCCCTGGTGACAAGAGTAACACTCAAAATAATAAGAATAGTCAAACAACAACAATAATACAATAGGTACACGCATCAACTACCTTCTATTCGTCTATCAGACACAAAACAGAGGTGTAACTCGCCAAATCCAAATATCTCACATGGTTTTCCTCATATCTGCACAATCGTGTGGCAATTTCGTCTGGCGATATCTTGTGGCCTGAGATCTGATCCCATCCCTGGCTCTGTGTAGGATGATCGAAAGGGTCGACAGTCATCGTTTGTGGGACATTTTATAGAATCGTGAGCATCGCCAACAAAGATAATCACCAAAATGTCCAGAACAAACCTACTTCTCCATAATGTTCTCCTCTAGATCGCAGTTGTTGTCACTGATAAAGTACTAACAGTTGTTTATCATTTTAATGTTAAGAAAAAGCTCCATATTTAATCATTCATATCCATAACTACTTTAAACTCTCAGCAAATGTAATAATTATGGTGGTATACTGTCATTGTTAATCGCAATCGTATTATTATGAAGGCTGATATTTGGACTTTTTAGCGTATCGGTTATCGGCCTTAAGTCTCCAGCACAGGTCTATATGGAACAAAAAACCTCCATATTGTTGAAACTTTGCGCGCTAAAATATGTTTGTGAGTTCTCAAAGTGTGTGCCTCCCAAACAAACGACTAATAACGTAAAAAAAAACACCAAAGTACGAGCCAGAAGCAAGAAACAAGCGGCAGCAGCACAGGTCGATGTTTCATTTTGGTCGATCTGCTGCCTACAGAACAAACAAAGATTTATTTTAACGCTTTAATATGAAGAACGAGCTGCACAAAACGAGACTACACAGCTCTCTTATAGGTTTATGGTAAAAAAAAAAGGAGTTTGTAGTCAGTTTAAATGATAGAATCTATGGGAAATATTCAAAATTGGCTCTGCATATCTGGATTCTGGATTCTCAACAGTCGCTCAGCGTATTTTGGTGCCGATATGTGAAGCCGATTCCTGGTTTATCTCGGGGGTTATGTTCTATAAATAATCCGCAATAGTTGAAATCCGTGAAGTTTCACTGCTTTATTTTTTACATTATTCTCTCTGTTTCTTGTCTGTAAAACCCCTCACCACACACTTTATACACTTTTCTCACACAGGCATTAACATTTTTTCACATTTCTCTCTTGTTTAAACTCTCTCAAAGTTCAAACCTTCGTCGGTGCAGAACGTTTCATCGACATTGTGGGTTTTGTCGGGGAGAAAACTTGCAAACATACAGCACTTCAGAGTCACACTGCGATCCAACATTTATGTAAATTTGTCTGACACATTCTGTACTGTACAGGAGACACGGAGGAGACTGATGGACAATGGTCTACAGTCCCTCAGCCAATCAGGACGCAGAACACAATGGTCTACAGTCCCTCAGCCAATCAGGACGCAGAACACAATGGTCTACAGTCCCTCCGCCAATCAGGACGCAGAACACAATGGTCTACAGTCCCTCAGCCAATCAGGACGCAGAACACAATGGTCTACAGTCCCTCAGCCAATCAGGACGCAGAACACAATGGTCTATAGTCCCTCAGCCAATCAGGACGCAGAACACAATGGTCTATAGTCCCTTAGCCAATCACGACACAGAACACAATGCATGTTCATACTCTGTAAAAAAAACATGTTAAATTGCACTAAAAAAATCAGCGAAACAGGTTAACCGCGATATAGTGAAGGACAACTGTATTTTCCTCAAATTTTGTAACTTAAACGTCACAGTCTGCTCTGGTCCAGTCCTGCTCCTCCAGTCGTCTCTCCCCTTCCTCTGTCTCGTCGTGTCTGGGTGTGGCCATTAACTGCACACCTGCACACATCTACAATCTACCTCCAGTAGAAGAACAGCTCCACAGCAGCTCCTCCCGTTTGTTTGATCAACTCCACTCGTTTATAGTTCGTCACTTGGGTCTTTTGCTATTTTTTTGGATTCTTGTTCTGTTTTTTTCCTCTGCTCTCCTCAGATCCATCCTGCCCTGTCATCCCAACAGCTTAATTAACTGTAAATTAATAATTTTTTCTGCCTTTCTGTGTTCTGCCTTTGGGTCCCGTCTCAAACCGTGACAGTAAATGTATTATTAACTGTCCCCAAGCCCTTTTATACCACAAATCTTTAACCTGAAAGGACCCAAACTTTTTCATGGCTTTCTTAATTTCTCTTTGTTATTTGGGCTGATGATGTAAAAACAAAGAATTATCTTTTTACATTATGTAGTTTCGGAGTAAAATCATGTCCACATATGAGGACATTTGTTCTATGTTTTAATCATTTTGATAGAACATTTGAATTATGACTTGCAAAAACTATTAAGTGCCTGAAACTGCAACATTTTTCCTGAGCAAAAACAAAATGAGAAAGAACAATTGTGCCTCTTGGATCAATGTGGCTCATCTGAAGTACTGGCGACATATATACAAAAAAAAAGTTTAAAAAAAATTCGGAACTTTCTAAACGCTTAAAAATATTCTAAATTCTGTTCATCTTCAAAAAAAAAATTGCATTGTGGCCTAGACAATCCAAAATGTGTTGTCCACATGTCCCAGGAGATTAAAAGAGCCGTGTCTGACATTTTAGAGCAGTTTTCTCTTTGTACTAAAGTGTAAAAATAAAGCTTTGTGTTTATTTTAAGCCAGCAAATCAAACAATGAAATATCGGCCTATGCTGGAGATCTAAGCACAAATATCGTCTCAATCCAACATCCAATAATCCATGATCTGTCTGTACTTACATGCTCAAGCTTGTCCCTCCTCCGTAGCCACACACTGGCTGAATAGTCCTGCTGCTGGACGGCTGAGATGATGGAGCTGACGGCCGTGGGGGTCCCGAACCCTAACCCCTGAAGCTTGATGTCCGGAGCTACTTGGACCCGGGTCAAACGCACCTCCATGTGGCTGCAGGCAGGAGGCGCTGTGCTTTCACTGAGATGTTTGCTGATGTTCCCTCATGTAAAGCACATTTGAATGCATAGCCGGCAAATTTTTCTACTTTTTCTGAGCCTCAGTGAAAGAAAATGTGAACTGTGTGAGATCCGAGGCGGCGCATTAATCTGGGGCTCATCAACCGAAACAAAAACGCGAGTTACTTCTGTTTAGATTACATAAAAAATCCAATCCATTGTCTAAATTTCCTTCGCCTGATTCTTGAGAAGAGTCCCGCAGCTACAAAAAAATCCTTCAATCAGCTGTAGATCTCGAAAACATGACACAATCCCCAAAAATAAATGCTCTGGAGAAACAAACGCAAGCTGTTTAAGTATGATTCTGCAAGAGATCGGACCAATCAGACCGGGGAGACCACAGAGAGTGACAAGGACTCCCCCAGCCAGTGTGAGTGCGAGACCAGCGGAGAGCAAGGACGAGGATGGGAGGAGAGAGAAAGATGTGGAAGGAGAGAGAGTTGTTGATGCAGCAGCAGGGAGGGAAGACCCTGTTTAAAACACACACTGTGGAGCCACCGCCTGGGCCAGCTCCAAGCTACAATCACACTAAAAACCCCATGTAACTTTTCATGTAAGAGGAGGACAGTCTGATTTACTGCTTTTTATTATAGCAAAGAGGTTTTATGGTTTACTGGGAACACGGCCAAAAGCAGGAGAAAAAACATAATGTCCATCATGTCCTGTAAAGAGTGTGTGTGTAGAATAGCAATAGAAAGAGATAGAGGACATTTTAAAGAGGATCTATTGTGCTTCTGTGTCGTTCTATACTTATAATCGTTATAATTTGCACATTTTACGCCACAATATTTATCCAAAACAGCTTAATGAAAGAGACAAGTCTAATGGGAGCTGACGTCGCTGTAAACATCACAACAAAGACTTGGATAGCTGCAATTAACGCTAACGAGAACCAAAGTGACAATATGACGCTGCCCAATTCTACAGCGATTATTACCAATTCAAGAGCGAAATGTGTATGTCACAGCAGGCGAGCATAGGTGGCAGTGAAACGGGGGTTGATCGGCAAAATGGCGTCCTGAAAATAAGATTAAAGATACAAACATGCACAACTTCAGAGAATCAGTGAGAAGAAACGACTATAACATGGTTAAAATCTCTGAAAAGTCCATTTTGTAGAATAGGTCAAGGCGTAAAACGTGAGTATGTTTAAATATTTGATCATCAGCTGCTTCGTTCTTATAATTTTCAATACAAAGTAATGCAAAAATATTAACAGTAATAGTTTCAGTTGTTCAATATAGAATAAAAGGTGAGAACAGTGTGGAGTCATCCAACTGAAGAGCAACACTATGTTCTTCAAACTTATGTCTCAAGTGCAACACTTCACTGCGGAGTGTGAAGAGCGAACGAAGCAAAGAACCAAAGTGCGATCTCCTCTGAACCGCTTTAAAGGTCCTATATTACGCAAAACTGACTCTTGTGAGCGTTAAGTCGTGTTATAATGTTGTTACCTCCTCAAAAAACAGACCTGGAGTCGTGTGTTTTTGTTTCATTCACATGTTTATTAGCCTGTAACATCTCCAAAGCTCAAAATGCTCTGTTCCACCTTGTGATGTCATGAAGTGGTAGTTTTCAAGTTACGTTTTGGAATCATCCAAATGAGTAAAAGTACAAATAATGGGGGCAAAGAGTACTCAAGAAAAAGTAAAAGTATCACATGTAAAAATCTACTTAAGTGAAAGTATTTGTTTTCTGTTTAAATAACTTAAAGAGTAAAAACTTCAAGTATTTTACAGAGATTTTTAGAACTATTAAAGCATCAAATGTAGCGATTTTGATAAAGAATTTAGCTAATTTTAAGTGATTCAATCCATCTGTTCCAATTCGTTCCACCTTGTGATGTCATGAAGTGGTAGTTTTCAAATTAACATCTACCTTTTACCTTTAGTTCACTCGAAATAAGAGGCAATTCCAGGTTTGAAATCATCCAAATGATTCTAGTGAAGGTGTGTGGAGTTTAAAAAACACAGTGGAGCACTTCCTGTATCACCACATGATGACGTCACAAGGTGGAACAGAGTGTTAAGAGAAAAAACTCAGCCTAAATCTGCAGGTTTGCGTGTTAAATATGTGAGAATGAAACACAAAAAACACAACTGCAGGTCTGTCTGTGATGAGGAAACATTAGAACATGGCTCATAAAACGGTGTAATATGGGCTCTTTAATATGCTAATTAGAGTTTATCTCATTATTTCTCTTCGTGGCTCTCGTATCGTCGTTGAGCTGATACTCGGGATCACCGGGTCTGTCTGGGAGCATCATATCCATACATACAGGGCACACACACACAGGCTGTGGCAGAGTGGTGCAGTGAGGCTGCAGTGCCCCTCTGACTCCACCTGAAGAGGGTCCTGTGCCAACGAAGCAACAGAGCCTAAAAACGGTGATTGGCTTTTGGCTCAGAAACAAAAATACCTCCTTTTGTCAGTTTAAAGGGCTCATGTTACGCTGTTTCCTGATCTTTGTTATAATGTTGTTTCCTCGTCACAAACAGACCTGGAGTTGTGTTTTGTTTCATTCACACATATTTAACAAACAAACAAACCTGCATATTTAGGCTGAGTTCTTTTCTCAAATGCAAAACGCTCTGTTCCACCTTGTGATGTCATCATGTGGTGATACAGGAAGTGCTCCACTGTGTTTTTAAACTCCATACACTTTCATTTCTAGAGTCATTTGGATGATTTCAGCCCCGGAATTGCAACTTATATCTACTGAACTAAAGCTGTTAACTTGAAAACTACCACTTCATGACATCACAAGGTGGAACAGAGCGTTTCAAGCTTTGGAGATGTTACGGATTAATAATAACGTGTTACTCAAACATGAGTGAATGAAACAAAAACACAACCCCAGGTCTGTGTTTTGAGGAGGTAACAGCAGCATTAGAACATGGATTAAAGCCACAGCGTTCGGCTCCAGTCAAATGAAGCTCATCGATGTTAGCAGTTAGAGCAGCTAATTTGGAGCCGAGTTCTATATTTGTAATTAATCATAGCAACCAAAGAGCCAATCCAAAGCCACGCTGTTGAAGGTAACACCTTGCCATCCGCACCACTGGTTTAGCAGAGAGTGAGCGCTTAGCAACACTGTCAATCAAACCTGTTGCTGACACTAGCAGGAGAAAAAACCTTCAGGAAAGAAAGGCCTGATTTGTCTGTTATTGTTGTTAATGTTCATATCTTGATTTACAGACACAATAGTGAAATAAAAACCCCAGGATCATGTAGAGGGTTCAGACGAACATTTAAGACCAAAATGACGAGTCTGACAGCAGCAGTTACAGAGAGAGGGGACACAGATTTTCAATTCAAAGTGAATTGGAGCCAAAGTAGATGGAGCCAGAAGTGCGCCGATGATCACTTCCTGTTTGGAACACAGCAGCTAGCGGGTTAGCCATGTCCATTTATACATACAGTCTATGGTGCGGCCTGTGTCCAGCAGGATTTCAGTCTGTCTCAGTGTTTCGTGCAGGAATGTGAGCTTATGTGAGCAGGTTTTCTTCTCAGACAAGGCAATTAATAATACACAAAATGAGCAGAACAGAAACGCTGAGTCACCCGCATCTGTAAATTACATTTTCATAACATTTAGCAATAAATACTCCACATAAGCATCACTCACGCCATCTGTTTAGCACAATACTGCCTCAGTACAGAGAAAACCTCACTGAAAACAGCCAACAACCAGCCACACGTCATGGAGGATCTGAAGACAATGAGAGCATAAACCAGAGTAAATCTTTAAACTATTGAATATAATACAGAAACACATTAAAATCAGAAAGCGGAGCAGCCGAGCAGAGCAGCAGGAGAGAGCCAGCGGTGGCAGCTCCTCAGGCAGAGAACATTATGTGCACACGCCTCAGACTGGATCCACATCACACCGATATAAACCATTTTTCACAACACGCTGGCACTTTTTCAACTCAGCCAACTCTTTTCTGCGAACACCAACAGCATTTACAGCCAAAGTAATCCACTGAATGTGCCAGAAATATAAGAATGCAGTTTGAAAGTCATATCCAGACGTTTAGAGGTTGACGTGCTAATGTGTGATCAGGGTCAAGGGTCAAGTTCAAGAAGTAAAGTGTTTGAGAGTAAACTCAGCTCCAGTCAAATGAAGCTCGTCGAGGCTAGAGCAGTTATAGAGGTGAATCTGGGGCCAATCACGGCCGCGAGTATCATAGCAACCAAAGGGCCAATCCAGAGAGAGGCTGTTGAAGGTAACGCCCCTTTCCGCTCACACCACTGGTTTAGCAGGGAGCGGGCGCTTAGCAACGCTGTCAATCAAACCTGTTGCTAACGCTAGTGGGAGCAACTTCAAGGAAAAAAGACGCCTCATTCGTCTGTTATTAATGTTCATATATTGATTTACAGACAATAGTGAAATAAAAACCCGAGGATCATGTAGAGGGTTCAGACGAAATTTTAAGACCAAAACGACGAGTCTGACAGCAGCAGTTACAGAGAGAGGGATGATATTTTTTCAACGTAAAGTGAATTGGAGCCAGAGTCGATGGAGCTGGAAGGGCGCCCATGAGCACTTACTATTTGGAACGCAGCGGCTAGCAAGTTAGCTATGTCCATTTACATGTTCTAATGTTTGTACCTCCTCAAAAACAGACCTGGAGTTGTGTTTTGTTTCATTCACATGTTTGAGTAACACTTTATTAGTAGTCTGTAACATCTCCAAATCTCTGTTCCACCTTGTGATGTCATGAAGTGGTCGTTTGTCATGTTAACAGCTCCTTTTACCTTTAGTTCAGTGGAGATTGGCAACTCCAGAAGCTGAAATCATCCAAGTGATTCTAGTGAAGGTGTGTGGAGTTTAAAAGTATCACATGAAAAAAATCTACTTAAGTATTTGCGTTTTCTGTTTAATGCACTTAAAGAGTAAACAGTGAAAGTATTTGCAGATATTTTTGGAACTATTAAAGCATCAAATGTAGTGATTTTGAAAAAGAATTTGGCTAATTTTAAGCGACTCAATCCATCTGTTCCAATCCGTTCCACCTTGTGATGCCATGAAGTGCTAGTTTTCAAATTAACATCTACCTTTTACCTTTAGTTCAGTAGAAGATTGGTAATAAAGAGCTGAAATAATCCAAATGATTCTAGTAATGAAGGCATATGGAGTTTTAAAAACACGGTGAAGCACTTCCTGTATTACCACATGATGACATCACAAAGTGGAACAGAGTGTTTTCAGTTTGATAGAAGAACTCAGCCTAAATCTGCAGGTTGTTTTCTGTTAAACATGTGTGAATGAAACACAAAAACACAACTCCAGGTCTGTCATGTTTAATGTCGTTTCCTCACCACAAACAATTTTGTATAAAATAAGACCTTTAAAACGCAATAAAACTTCCATTTAAAAAGCAGCGTTCATCACAGTAATATTTCTTATCAGCAGCTGTTTCCGCCTCATAATCACCTGAGTATAAATCTGCACTGGTCCAAACTCCAAAAAACACATCACTGCAATGACTGAGCCGACGCCTCTGTGACCTTTTCTCGCGGTGGCATCCAAACATTACTCAGCCAGTTGCACGCAGCCAAAATCAATAACGATCAACCGAGGAAGAACGGGCGGGTCTTACCTCCATCCAGGCGTCTCCAGCCCCAGAGAAGCCTGCAGAGCGAGGACGGGTCTGAGCAAACTGTCCTCGTCCACCAACTGCAGACGCGGTTTAATGAGGGAAGGTTAATGCCTCTGTCCAACCGAAGGAGAGGATTACAAACCTGAAGCCCTGAGGAGCAAGAAAGGAAAAAGAAAAGAACAGAACTTAATGACCTTCTGTGATTGCAATGGTAAAACTAATTGGCCACATGGATTCTTACAATTGGAGTTTGAAGACTGTTTTAAATATAAAATGAGTTTTTAAAATAAGTAGACATGGGACGATATTGAAATTTAGTGTCAAAATCACGATTATATCACGATAATTATTAAAGTTATGGATATGAATCATAATTTTAATCTTATGAATAAATTGCATGTTTAAAGAACTGTTATAGTCGTGTACGTTGTAAAAAAAAAAAACGATCTAGCAAGAATATTCTGGACGAGCAGGGCCGTCAACTGAAATTTGGGGGTCAGGGGCAAGAAGTCTCACATGGGCCCCCCTGTAATACTGTCAAGATCCCAGTCTGCCTCGTGTTTTTGTGCTGTTTTCCCCCTCTCTTCTGTGTCTGAGCCTGGAACTTTTACAAAATACATTTTAGTTTGGGTATTGTTCAAAGTATTCGTCCCATCACTGCTTACAGGGCAGCCTTTGGTCCTTTTGAGTTTATATCATAGTTAAATCTGGTTACACCTCACGTTATTTAATTAATAATGACTATATTATAATGCATTAAACATACTCTACACAAACATACAGAAAACTGAATAGGAAGCTTAAACAAAGCATTTAATTTAGGTTCTAATGGATGACAGAGGTGGGATTTAATACGTTTTCTTCCTCCCACTCCTTTCCTTTTTTAAATAAGGAAAAAATATGTCAAATATGTGAAATATGCATTAAGTGAACTGGACATGATGAAAAAACACATTTAAAGTTGCGGATACAAGTGCCAAATCTTACAATAAATAATGTTATCTTGAGTTCAGAAGCAGGCCCACATCTCATGTCTTTACTATTCTTCTATTATGTGAACAATTAAATTACATTTAAGAAAGCTTACTTTCATAAACAGCCAAAATGTTTATTTGATTTAGTTTTTTTTTATAAATTGGATTTAAATTACTTATTTTTGTTTATAAAATTGCAATTATGTTTAGTTTTGGAGCTGGATACCCATGATTGTCAATAAACCAAATGACCTAATCATGACTGAAATCAATTCCTCAACTCCATTTTATTTCTAGAGAATTGCACACTCCCCTATCCAGGGGTGTGTGCATTTCTCTTTACCATTTATGACAATTCATGTAGAAATATAAATAACTATAATTCAAAAATGTCTTCCCATAGACAAAAAGTGAATTACCTGGTTATCAAACCTCTGTAGGAGAAGATCAATTTCACTGTTCAAAGCTCCTTTTCTGGCCTGGAACAGTTTAATCAGACGAACAGAATAAGTATCGAGGGCAGTGATGAAGGTCTCCAACAGGTCCTGAGTGGTAATGTGCGTAAACTCTGCACAGATCTTACACATACAAAAAAAAACAAAAAAAACTCACAGTATTCAGGATCTATACTCATAAGCACAGATTGTGTGAATATGAAAAAAACTTTACCTGTTCTTCTGAGAAGAGAGCTGGCCATCTCTCCTGTACTTCCTTGACCAAAGGCTGCATCTCCACGATTTCCTTTCTCCTCAGGGAGAATGTGAGGTCCATCTTTTGTCTGATCAGAGCCATGTTCTTTCTCCTCTTCTTTAATTGAACTGAATGAAATTTAGAGAAGTTTAATATCCTTATATCCTTTGAGTTTCTGTGCTTTTTGCCTATGTGGGCACTAAATGTTCTTGGATTGTTAGTGGCGTGTTGGAATGGGAGAGCACACAGTCTGGTTTCTGTTTAAGTGTTTCAGGAGATGAGAAATATAGGCGTTTTGTGAGCAAATATCCCTAAATTCACAGAAATCACAAAAGGTCAATATGTTCTTCCTTTTCACCGTCCTCTTGTGTGATCTGCTGAGGTGAGATCTTAATGCAGCTCTTGTCTTGAATGTGCAAAAACAGTGACAGCAGGGCCAGTGAAATCCTCTTCTGTGCCGAAGTTGATAATGTCTTTAACAGAACGTCTTGGCTCGAACCCTCAAAATTGCATAAACGACACTTCATACAACAGCTGGAATGAGAAAGTGACAATATAACCGGCAGTCATACAAGTCTCACTGTGTCAGATCCTATACCACTTTGTGCCCACATAACTGACCAACTTTATATTATAAAATTATATATATACACACACACACACACCACACCACACACACACACACACACACATATTTTAATTTTGCCCAATTGACATTATTTTGCCATACCAGTGGTCCATCATACACAATTTGTCTAAATTACACATGCAAAACACTGTCAAATAAACAGATGTGTTACTGAATGTGCAATCTTATTTGGTACATAGAGTTTAAGAAGCAGAGATCAAATTAATGTGCATCATTTATACTGTGCATTACATTTCATGAAAACTGTACTCAAAATGAGTAATTAATAACTTTGGAAATTACATCTTGATCAGTTCCTTTTATATTAAGTCTGCATCAACAGTCCGCAGAGACCGCCATCAAATTTTACACGAAATTACTGAAGAAAAAACAGGAGCGTGAATACAAGTGCTGCCGGGAAATCCTCTGCAGTGTCAGAGGCGTCGCGTTCACAGGCAAAGTGTAGGCGAGCGTTCACGCGGCGCACCTGGAGCGTTCACCGCGCCAGATTCGCGCCACTCTGAAGTTATAAAACGCGCGTTTTGAGGGTTCACGCTCTGTCGTGCGTCCAAAGCGTCAGACGCCAGAGTTGAAAAAGCTGAACTTCTGGCGATTGACGCTTCGTCAACAAATCAGACACGACATTAACTAGTAAGAATAAAGTTAGGAACACAATATAACCTTCCCAAAGCATTGGGTTGGTTGAACTATTCATTAAATAACTATAAACGGAAACGTTTCACGATATATAATGAGTTTTAAAGCATAAAAGGTACTTGCCTCGTGTGACGGTAATGCCAGAAGTCCCTGCAAAGTTCCTGCGGACAACCCGTAGCACCCAAACTCGTCATTTGCGCATGCGCGCACATGCGCAGTAAAAGATTTTTTTTGGCTCAAACTTTTTTTCTTTTTCAGTTTGTCAACAAAAAATGTTATCTGAGGCCAACTTCTGGTCATGAATGTATTTAAGTTTCTTGAGACAACTAATGTAGAGGTTTGTATGGCAATTTACATTTTTTTGGTTTTTGTACGTCAAAAATTCTAGTTGCCTGTTGGATTTGTTACAGTGTACAGAAAACTGAATATAGGACGCTTAAACAAAGCATTTAATTTAGGTTTTAATGGTTGATAGAGGTGGGATTTAATACGTTTTCAAGCTTAAATAAGAAAAAAATATGTGAAATACGCATTAAGTGAACTGGACATATGTGTTCATTAATCTGCTTGAAATGAATAAATTAAATGAAAATGAAACAGATGAAAACCAGTGACGTGAGGTGAGGTTCGTGGCTGGTGAGGCACTGATGTCGTCACAATCAGATTTTAAACATGTAAACCGGTCAGTTTCTCCCCCAGTGACTTGGGGCCAGAATAAAAAACTATTTCAAAATAAAAGTTCCGAAGTCTGTATGAAATAGCTCTAATAGTATGAAATAAAAAGCACGCTGATTATTGTTTTTTATCCTTATTCTGGTTCCCCAATTTTCAGTGGATTGAACTAATTAACCATTTTTTACGTCTCTGTTTGAAAAAGAGCGAGTCTTTCGTCCCGTTGTCTGGAGCAAACCATTTAGCTCCTTTAGCGTTGGTCTTCTTTAATTATAACCTCCTGCTTCGACTGAAAGTCCAGTTTAGAAAACTGCTTGAGCTTTAATATGTATCTTCCTCCGAGTTATACAGCATAAAGCAATTATAAAACATACCTGCACACTCTACCTGAATTCTTCTTATTCCAGCACATTTAACCACGTGGTGTAATTCCACAGTTGTCCAGCAGAGGGGGGCAGCACGAGCACCAGCCGCAGCGGAAGTGACGTAGTGTTTATTGCTGCTGTTCCTGAGCTAGCACCATGGCAAAACGGCAAGGTCGGGTCCAAAACTTTCATTTATAAACAATTAATTTGACTTAGGACAGTTTTGACTTTCTTAACGGGGTGTCTACTTTATAAACACGTGGATTAAAGGCCAAATTCTTATGGAAAACCGTTAGAAATAGCATAGATTATGAAGATACTTTAGTAGGCTATGCTAAGCTAACTGCTGCTTTTTATGACTGAAATGATGCTCATTTTATTGTAGGGCCGTGCCAGTTTTGAGCTGTTTCACCTCTCTTCCAGTAGATTAATCCAAAACCGTTTATCTGTCCCAGTTTTATACAAGGAAATGTCCAAAATGTAGCTATTTTTGACCAAATTTGATCCCTGGCTAACAGTAAAGAGGGGAAATATATTGTCATTTGTTAAGGTAAAATACTGAAAATTGTGCGTAAACATGGCCAGAACACAAAAATAATCTACTTAAAATTGTATGAATGCCAACAACCTCATCTCTGGTCTCTCCTCGACTTATATTTTTGGAACAATAAGATGTAACACCAATATAATAATGAATCATGTTAAATAGAGTCTTCTTTCATTTCATTTGTCATGCCAGCTGCAAACATGAAATGACTGATATACTGATATTTTGCAGTGACATTTTGCTGTGGGTTGTTCTGCATGTATGTGTATAGCGGGATGTTTGGCAGTTACCATGGCGACACAATGCACACATCAGTAAACACTGCCAAAAAGTTTAAGATAGTCTGAAAGCTCCCCCACAAATGGAAAATTGTGACTGTTATTGTGATGGAAACTTAAGTATATTCATGTTGTGAAGAAAAATTTCTCATTATATGCCTTTAAATGCATTTGGTCTGTGTCAGTCTGTCAGACCCAGACCAGATTAACATGTGTAAGGCTCTGTCTCCATCCTCCAGGAAAGAAGGACTTTGTTGTCTTAGTTGTCCTCAGGTGTCAAAGTTCATTGTCTCATGGGTGTGAAACAAATTCACTGCTCAGAAATCTATGTAGCTTTGTCATTCTGGTATAAATACTCAGAGCAGGGAGAAGGGACACTAAGGACAAGGGGGAGAATTGCTCTAGGGGAGAGACTCAGAGAAACTTGGAACGCTAAAGGTCCGGGCAGGCCTGGGCCCTGTCCTGTTTGTATCAACTATAACAAAGAATAAAACTTTTTTGTATTTCAAAACTCTCCAGGCTTCACAAATGGATTACTTTTCCATCTAGAATTGTAATTTTTCCACTACAGTTATATTAGAGAGGATTGTTTAACAGTAAAAAATCATCTCACCTGTTGTAGAGTAGTATTGTGTTAAAATACAGCTCAGAAAATACAGCTCAGATTAAAGTTTTAACAGCTCTTCAGACAGACCAGTGCCTCCAGCTACCATCACACCCTAAGGGATTTTAATGACACCAGCTGCAAAGTATCAATAGACCATAGAAGATTATAGATCCGTGCTTTAGCGTCATACTCAAACTGACTCATATTTTCATTTCAGGACCCCATCACGCAACTGAAAGACCTGGTGGACCTCAAAGACCAACTTGAGGACATCCAGAGGCGAATGGAGGACGAGATCCAAGCTGGTGTTCCCCCCGTGAGATATTTTTGATAGTAGATTCATTGCTGTTGTGTGTTTGCTTTCGTCCCCTCTTACAGGTTTTGTTCTTTTCTATTTAGGGAGGAAGTTTTCTTGCGTCTCCTTTCCTCAAGGGATTTCTGGCTGGGTACATAATTGCCCGATTACGCTCCCCTGCTTTGGTGGGTGTTGCTGTTGGAACATGTACTGGGATCTACGCTGCACAGAACTTCAAAGTCCCGAATATTGAGAGCACCCTCAAAGACTACATGAGCAGCCTGAAAGGAGGACGGAAATAACTGTGCTAACTCCAGATATTTTTCAGTTTTTTCCTAAAAAACGCACAGGGGGAAAACATCTCTTTAAAGGTCCTATATTACGCAAAATTGACTCCTGTGAGCTTTAAGTCATGTTATAATGTTGTTCTCATCAAAACAGACCTGGAGTTGTGTTTTGTTCACATATATTTGAGTAATCGTGCATTATTAGTCTGTTACATTTCCAAAACTCAAAATGCTCTGTTCCACATTGTGATGTCATGAAGTGGTAGTTTTCAAGTTAACGGCTCCTTTTACCTTTTGTTCAGTAGAAGATAAGTGGCAATCCAGATGTGAAATTATGTAAATGATTCTAGTGAAGGTGTGTGGAGTTCAAAAACATAGTGGAGCACTTCCTGTATTACCACATGATGACATCACAAAGTGGAACAGAGTGTGAAGGATACAGGGTTTTTTGGTGTCAACAAACCCAGGTCTGTTTTTGACGAGGAAACAACATTATAACAGATCAGAGAATAGTGTAATATGGGCCCTTTATACAATTTTTGTACTTGAAAACCGAAAAAATAGGTCAAAGTTATAAATTATTGTGACTCGCTTTAAAAATCACGTTTGCAGCATTTCGAAATATTATGTATAGAGATATAGTTTTTTCGATTATATAATTTTGTTCATATCAGAGAAAAATTTAATGTTTTTACCGCAGGGGAAGCACTTTTTGCCAAAGTAAGTGTCAAAATTATGCTGCTAAATGGTAATTGCATCTAAAGAAGAGTGGTTTGAGCGATGTTCTGTGTTGTGCCTTTAATTCGACTGGGAGCTGACGTTTTCATATCGTCTTTTGTGCAGCTGAGCCTTGTGTGGAGCAGCCGCACATTTATGCTGGATATTTCTTCAGAGCACTTTAGACGCTAACACAGAGTTAACTGCACACTTCAGTATCAGTCGTAAGAGTTCGGAAAATGTTTTGTCCCTAATGTTTATATAATATCTATCCAATCAATCAAGTAGTTTACATTTTTTCACTTTAAAGTAAGATAGGTACTGGTTCTCCTAGACATTTACGTCCATGCAAATAGTTTGATTTGATTTCAACTGGAATCTGTAAAAACAGAGCTGTTCTCCACATTCACGCTGTGTCCTTTGACCATTACACTGATGCCATATTTGTGTTAAAAATGTTTTATTTTTTGCTTGAATCTAAATAAACCGGTGCGTCTTTGATACTTTAATTAAATGTCAGTGTGTACGATGGGTTTGTAAGCAGCTTTTACATAAGAATGATCTGTTAGGCTACTTTTTTTATTGTTGCTGCCTGCAATAAAACTAAAATCATTTGGAACTGAACAGGCAAAGATACAACAATAATAATAGATAGAACCGCACTTCTGTTCATTTATTTCTTAAATCTATTAGCTTATTAAAAAAACCCTTCACACATGCAGTAAGAGTGTTGAAATTGACTGCAGTGGTGAAATTGTAATGAAGTACAAGTAGTAAAGTGCCCCCGCGACCCGGCCTGGATAAGCGGAAGAAATGGATGGATGGATGGATGGACAGTAGTAAAGTACAATATCTGTACATTTTACAGTGGATACTTTTTACTTGAGTACATTTGAGAGCAGTATCTGTTCTTTCTACTCCACTACATTTTTTTAACAGGACTGAAAAGTAAAAAGTACTTTTCATATGATTCGAGAGGTTTTTGTACCATGTTTGTAGAAACATCCTGAATAACGTTTTTGAGTTCGAGCTTGGCCTCGAGGAAAACAAAAATAAAGACAAAAATTCATAAGAAAAAATAGTTTGTATTTCTACTGTGACCAAAATATGTCTAATTTTTAATCAGTATCACTACATTTACACTTTAAGAACGCTTGTGAACATACTTTATACTTTTTACTCTTAAAGTGCATTTTTAAGCAGGTACTTTAAATACTTAAGTATATGCTTTTCATGTGATACTTCTACTTAAGTAACTTTTACCTGTTTACCTTTAGGACACAGTAGTAAAAGGAATCAAAAAATGAATAACCGAGGTAACTTACAGGTTTTTGTCCGATGTTATTTCTGATTGACACATTATGCTTCTGTTTTTACTCCAGGCAAATATCATCTCCACTTCTTGAGAAATTAGAGCACATTATATTTACTATAACTTTTTACTTTCTGCAGTTGTGAAGGATCAGTATATAATAATACGACACAATATAAAGCTGTTTTTACTGAGCTGTTTTCTCAAGTACAAACATTTAAAAAACAGAAATGTGTCTCTGAACACGGAGACAAGCTTTTAAAACTCGTTTTAAATCATGAGTTTCAAATGCTGTTCTAGTGTTTTTTGATTTAAAACTGTGACAAGGACAAAAGAGTGACTGATTAGGACCATGTGACTGAAAAATATTTAAAGTGAAGAAATATAAAGCACATCAATGCATGGGCTCTGTGAAAGGAGGAGGGTTATTAGATTGTTTTTCAGTTTCCTTTTGTTCATGCTATAATCTGAAGCCACATAACAGTTGAATTATGCTTAAATGTCTGATTATTTTGTTTTGACTCTTTAAATGGGGGAAAACAGATGCCATCAAAATGAATTGCCGAGCAATAGTGATGTGACGCTTGTGAACGAGTCGACTCTTTTGAACCATTTCTTAAAGTGAACGGTCTCGAATCTGGATGTTACTTTTTTAAACACTAACTGAATATTTTTCTGCTAATTTTTTTTGCATTTTAAATCCAGATAACGCTGAAACAACACAGGAATCAGCACAGAGGCAGAGCAGGGTGACACGAGTAAAGCTTTGCACAGAAAAAACACATATTTGGGATTATTATGATGGCATTATCATCAGCATCATTCATAATCTTCTTCTGCTCGATTCTTCTTTTCTTCTGACTTCTTCTTCTTCCTTTCATTATTATTATTGGCATCTCTTTATAGTATGATTATTATTCTTATTATTATTGCTCATTATTCTTTATATGGATTATATTTTTTATTATTTATTATTATTGTTAACTGGCTCATTTCGTTCTGGTGATTAGGTTTGGTGATAAAGTTGGCTTCTGTCATATAAAATAAACTGTTTGAAAAAAATTTGAACGGTCTTTGAAGAGAAACGGATGCATAGATTCAAATCCACACAAAGGAGCCCGAAAGTCCCACCATAATGGAGCATAAAATAATGATTGTAAGTTATATTTTGTGCTTTGAGTTTTAACGGTTTTGGACGTCCGCCTGATTGAGCTGAGCGTGTGACCCGGTAAGCAGGAAGCGGCTCATTTGGCTTGTTGCTAAACATCTGGACGCAAGCGACTGTTGTGTGCGATGTTGGGACTGAAACCACGCACTAAAACTGTGTCTTAAATAGTTTTACCCAAATAATATCACGACAACTTATATTTGAATGTGTTGTTTTGGTACGACAATGAAATAATGAAGTTGTGCCACACTATCACCAGAACACGTTAGCCGAATGACTGTAACCCCCATTTTTTGCTAATTTTCAAAGCACGCGGGGTTTGTGTTTTGGCTAGTTTATTTTATTTACACATCGTTGGTCAGTAGGTTTGGTTTTCTGCTTTAACATAGTCCGTTCCTGGCGTTTGTTTCAAGGGTCTCCGCCACTCCTACTATCTGGACCGCAAAAAAAGTGTGGACAACCTCGGGCGGAAAGAGTGCCAACCCAAACAGCCACATGCGACAGCGCCCTCTTCCCCTGCCAGTCTCCTCTTCCGACTTGTCTCGCCCCTGTTAGTATACCAGGCACTACACATTTCCAGTTTTCCTGGTCTAAGAGACAACCAATCACATGTCTCAGCGCTGTACTCTAAGAGGACTCCCAGCACAGCTTTACTCGTCCCTAGCTTCCGACTCACCTGTCTCCTACATGGTCTTGACCGCCTCGCAACAAACCGCCTACAGTTTACATGGTCGAGAGACAACACATGGAGTTCACAGGGCCTAGCGAGGAGGACAAGACCACAGTGTGCGTGACGAAGAGAAGAGAGACGGTCTACACCACGAAGTTGGACGTGGCCCGAGAACCAAAACCAACACTCAAGGGCGTGGTTAACGCGGACGAGTAGAGTATGCACACAGTTACAGGCCACAGTCGACAACACAAAAGGAAGTCTAACCAAAACACTCAAGTGGAAAGCAAAAAAAAAAAAGGACAAGAAGCAAAAAAAAAAAAAGAAGGAAGAAAGAGAAAAAGGGGATGCGAAGATGAAGCAGAAAAGGATAAAGGGCCATTTCGCAGCGGTGCTCAGGCATCCTAATACAGAAAAAAGAACACGAGGAGGTGTTGGCGGTATGGTTACCCATAGCCCTCATCCCGCAGGAAAGACTTGAATGCCGCCCCTCTGCAGACATAGGCGCCTGAGGGTAGTCAAAACATCTCATCAGCTGCCACTGCGTAGTCTCCACTGGGCGTTACAACACACGGTTACCCGGGATTGCGTCCGATAGAATGTAAGGCACAACACTGCGAGTAGGATAAAAACCCCGGGGACAAGAGCACCCTGCAGACTATACATGGACGGTGACGTCTGCACGAGAATCGACGAGACCGGGCCGGAAGTGGTGCGGGATAGGACGATGGACCAACTGGAGGGAGGAACACCGACAAGAAGATCGACAGAACGAGCTGCGCACAGGTGCGGCATGAGGCCAAAACCAACAGGGCACAAGGGTGTCGGAAAAGGACGGGCACAGCAAGACCGACAGAGCTGGGCCTGCGGTAATCGCTCTGACGGCAGGGCGCCCAAGGTCCAACTAGAACGTTGAGCCATGTTGAGTGGATGGTCCAACGGCCCCCCACGCGGGGAACAGGGGGCGGCCCGGGGGTCGTAGACAGGCCCAGCCTGAACAATAGGGTGGGAACGGGGGCAAAAACTCAATTTGTTTCGCTGTCCCACAGGCTCTCACGCGACGCGTGTATTGGAGTGTTAGCGGATGGGTGGCATGTGGTGGGGAGAACTTGAGAACTTTGGGGAGCACGTGGCGGGGTTGTGAAATGTGCTGTGTAAATAAAGTTGACGGGACTCGCTTTCAGTGATGCCCAACTCGATGGGAGTAAAGCGGAGGAGTGTTAGGAGGAGGAGAGAGGTACAAGGACAAGTGAATATGCAAGAGACGTGTGTGGAGAGAGCGGAAACATGGACAGGCACTATAGAACAGGGCACAAGAGTTTTGAACTACATTTAATGAAAGGGTTGTGAATGTGTTCCACACCTGCCACATTTACTTAAACTATAACCAGTGGGATTAATACACACTTTGTTTTCAGATCCTGGAATCAAACCATGAGTGAAGAGAGACAGGGAAGAGTGCCTGCCAAGCCAAAGCGAAATCTAAGGCTTCCCCCGTAAACCTGCGACCTCAAAGGCGAATCCGAAGCAACCCAAACCCCTTAAGAAATGCCCAAAGAACCAAAGCCAAAGCCCCCAGAAAACCTCCAGCGAAACGCAAAAACTGGGGCGCTCCTAAGACGATCAGGGATTCTGCAGTAGGGTTACTTCAGACAAAAGGACAAGAATGAG